>VDFB02143529.1:0-40701 GCA_007258455.2 Sequoia sempervirens | reverse complement strand
TGTAGACAAATTTCAAGCCATGGTGGGACATTTTTCTTGCCCCACTTGTCTTTCATTCTCTGAAAAAGATGATGCCTCCATGACACATCCGCATAATTCATCACTTTATCTTGAAGTCATGATCCATAAACACTGAATCAGACGTGTTTTGATAGATGGGGGAGTCGGTTTAAACATTTTTACCCTAAAGCTAATACATGCCTTAGGAATATCAAAAAATTCCATTGATCCACGAAGAAAAAGAACTATCAAGGCATATGATGATGAAGAAAGAGCTTCTAAAGGACTAATAATGCTACCTATCAGAGTGGGACCTGTTGTGAAAAATACCTTTTTGTCGGGTTCTAGATAGTGATCTTTCCTATAACATACTTTTGGGTCATCCATGGATTCATGATATGTAGGCAGTACCATCAACATACCATCAATGCCTCAAGTTTCCATATGATGGACAAGAAATAACTATACAATCTAACTACAATAGTACCCAAACTTGTTCAAATCTCCGAGCAACTCAAGACATTTTTGTGCCGCATAATAGGGAGGCTCTTACTATTTCTTCCTTTGATCTACAAGGCCAATTGCAAGAATTGACGAAGAATCTTGACACCAAGCTACATTTAAAAGACAAAGGAGTAAGTGAATATTTGCTATGCCTTTCTAGCTTACCTCCTTCTCCGAGGTCATATGGTCATCCAACCTTATCAAATCAAAAGATCGCAAAAGCCTCTACATCACAAGCTTTTGTGCCAATCACAAAGTTTGATGGAAAATTCATTAAAGCTAACACCACTGAGGAAGAAGCCAAAGATAGGGACATCCTAAGTTGGCTATACAAAGATGATGATGAATCTCTCTTGCACATCAAGTTACCTACCGAACAATATGGTAAAGGGTATACCATCATACAAAGAATGGGATATGAAGGAAATGGTCCTATAGGAAAAAGAAAAGAAGGAATCATTGAGCCAATTCAACCTATTTCAATACATCCAAAAGATAAAACAGGATTTGGATATGGTAAGGATACAGAAGAGTCAACTTCACAGCAAGCACAACAAACTCATGAAGGAGAATCAATTTCAAATAAATCCCATGAAGATGTCACTCTACAAAAAATTTATGAATCAGTTTTCCAATTACAGAATGGTTCAGACACTAATTCTAATGAATATGAATGGGACACCATCTATAATGATGAATTTTGGAGAGACAAACAAGTTGATACCATACACAAATATGCACCCGTTCTCATAAAAGGAGAAAGCTCAGGAACACAATCACTTGAATTTGAATCACGATATGGCGATGACTCAACTGAGGATGATTCAAATTTTAACGAGATTGATAATTGATAGGAGAATACCATTATAGACCTTTTCCATCATGAAAATGACAACCATGTCATGACTTTGACAACTCAAGACTTTGTCCAACCTAATGATCCCATAGCTTTAGTCTATCCGGAACTTATTGATTGGGACAACGATGCACCTATCCATATCCCTACATTCCATGATGATGAGGATATTGTAAATTTCCTTTGTTCATCTAATCAAGAAAACAATTGTTCCATCAAAGAATCCCATACTCAATATTTTGATAGGGAGGGTGTCAAGTCTCTTAGCTGCAAAAATGAAATAAAAGATGGATCTATCAGTGAAAACTGAAAAACGGCAATGGTAGATCACAACAAGAGAAAAATAAAGAGTGAATCCAATGGTGAAAACCTTTTTGAGGCATTAAAGGATGAGAAACTTGACACTCTTCCCAAACATTATCAAGAAAGATCTTCTGTTTTGATTGAGCCAACAGAATCAACCAACATAGGTACAACAGAGCAGCCAAAAATCTTGCAACTTGCAGCATCATTAACAGTGGGAGAAGTACTGAAATTCATATAGTTCTTGAAGGAGAATCAAATCAACTTTGCTTGGTCATATGCTGATATGCCAGGGTTAGATCCTAATCTAATAATGCATCATCTATCTATAAACATAGGGGCAAAACATGTGAAGCAAAAACTCAGAAAAATGCATCCACATGTTGCATTATTGGTTAAAGAAGAGTTAAAGAAGCTTTTAGATGTTGGATTCATTCAGTCTATTGACTATGCAGAATGGATCTCCAATATCGTACCTATTTCAAAGCTAGACGGAAGGATTAGAATTTGTACAGATTTCAGAGATTTGAACAAAGCATGTCCCAAAGATGATTTCCCTTTGCCAAACATAGATATGATTGTTGATTTAACTGTTGGCCATGCAATGTATTCATTAATGGATGGATTTTTAGGATATAACCAGATAAAGATTGCACCAGAGGATCAAGATAAAATAGCGTTCATGTGCCCTTGGGTTACCTATTGTTGGAATGTCATGCCATTTGGGCTTAAGAATGCAGGAGCGACTTATCAAAGAGCAATGACCACCATTTTTCATGATATGATGCATACATTCATGGAAGATTACGTCAATGATCTCCTTGCCAAATCCAACACAAGAGAAGGACATCTAGAAATCTTGTCAAAGATCTTTATCAGAATGGAGAAGTTCAATGTTCGACTCAATCCAAAGAAATGTGTCTTCAGCATTAAATCTGGAAAACTCCTGGGATAGATTGTTTCAGAAAAGGGCATAGAGGTTGATCCAGGAAAAGTACAAGCTATAATGGACATGTCGCCACCACAAAATATCAGTCAACTCTGATCACTGCAAGGACGACTACAATCCATGAGGAGGTTTATAGCTCAACTGGCAAACAAAATCTTACCATTTACACATCTATTGCATAAAAATGTCCCATTCAAGTGGGAGGAAAAGTGTGAAGCATCATTTAATCATATCAAGCAATATCTCATGAATACACCAGTCCTAATTCCACCAGTTCCAGGAAAGCTGCTCATACTTTATATTTCAGCAACAGAAGTATCCTTGGGAGCGTTCTAGCACAAGAGGATTCTACAGGCAAAGAAAGAGCCATATACTATATCAGCAGAACTTTAACAAGTCATGAACTAAACTACACTTTCATTGAAAAAGCTTGCCTAGCAGTAGGGTTTGCTTCCCAAAAGTTGTGCCACTATATGTTGGCTCATACAGTTAAGTTGATAACCAAAATCGATCCACTAAAATACCTCTTAAGCAAAGCTACCTTAACAGGAAGACTTTCAAAATGGGTAATGATCTTAAGTGAGTTTGAAATTCACTATGTAGATCGAAGAGCTATAAAAGGACAGGTCATAGCAGATCAATTGGCCGAAGCACCTTTACAAGAAGAAAACCCAATGCACATTGAATTTCCTGATGCAGATGTCTTCACAGCAACAATTAAGAAATTATGGACATTGTACTTTGATGGATCTTACATGCAACATGGCTCGGGGGCAGGGATTCTTTTTGTCACACCTAAAGGACATATCATTCCAAAATCATATTGGTTGATGTTTCCCTACACAAATAACATAGCTGAATATGAAGCATTGCTCACAGGAATGAAGATAGCATTGGAATAGCGGATTACAGAGCTGCAAGTCTACGGTGATTCACAACTTGTCATTAATCAAATCAATGATGATTATCATACTAAAGATGATAAGCTGCTACCTTACAAGAACATGGTGGATGATTTTAAAAAGTATTTTGTGGCAATCAAGTTTTCGCAAATCCCAAGGATTGATAATAAAGTTGTAGATGCAATGGCTACAATTGCTTCCTTGTTACAATTATCAGAAAATAAAAAATGGTACGAATTCTTGGTGGAATAATTGTTTTCTCCCGCCTATGATAATCCTGAGACCCAAGTCATATGCCATTTAACCGGTTTTGATTCACCTTTATATGGCAAGATTTATACCTACCTGAAAAATAACATTTTACCTTCGGACTTATCCTGAAACCAAAAAAGGAATTTCATACACCAATCATCTCGTTATACCTTGATCACCGATATCCTTTACCAACGTGGTCTTGATGGTACGCTCCTTCGATGTCTTGAACGTGACGAATCTAAAAAAGCTTTACAAGAGGTTCATGGTGGTATTTGTGGAACTCATTCAAGTGGTTTAACCTTAGCCAAGAAACTTGTTAGAATGGGATATTATTGGCCTACCATGGAGAGAGAATCTTTTACTTTTTTCAAGAGGTGTTCTAAATGCCATATCCATGAGAATCTTATTCATGCACCTACACAGGAACTGTAGCCTTTCACTCCAACATGGCCTTTTTCTCATTAGGGACTAGATCTTGCTAGCAAAATTCATCATTCATCATCAAATGGGCATAAATTCATCATCATGACTACAGAGTATTTTACAAAATGGATCGAAGTTGTTCCTTTAACGACCATGACCGGTAAACAAATCTCTTCATTTATCTTGAATTATATCATCTGTCGATATGGAATTTCTAATTCTATCATCACTGATAATGGGAGGCCTTTCAAGAATCAGGATGTTGATGAACTTTGTGAAAGATTTCACATCCAACACAGGTTCTCTACACCTTACTATCCACAAGAAAATGGTCAAGAAAAAGCTTCAAACAAAACAATCTTGAAGATCTTGAAGAAGACGATAAATGATGTCAGTCGTGATTGGCATGTCTAGTTAAATCTATCTTTGTGGGCATACAGAACCAGCATTCGCACACCAACAGGAGCTACCCCATATGCCTTGGTATATGGAGCATAAGCAATCTTACCATTAGAGGTTGAAATACCTTCGCTTAGGGTCTCACTCAAAGGATTGATAAATGATGAAGACTATCGAGTATCTCGTCTGCAAGAGCTAGAATTGTTAGATGAAAGACGTCAACATGCAGCTGATCATTTGAAGGGTTATCAACAAGTTATGTCTCGTAGCTACAATCACAAAGTTAAACCACAGACATTTCAAGTAGGTGATTTAGTCTTGAAAGAAAATCCACGCAATCAACAAGACAGAGAAAAGAAAGGAAAATTTGAACCAAATTGGCTTGGTCCATTTGTCATCATTGCAGCATATGGTTCTAGAGCATATCAGTTATCTACATCAGAAGGGGACCTATTTGAAGAACCGATCAATAGCATTCATCAAAAAAAGTCCTGAAAAAATACATAAAAATCAAAAAAAGTCCTAAAATAAAAATAAAAATAAAAATAACAACAAAAAGTTCACATGATCTAAAAAAGTGCAATAAAAACAAGTGGTGAAAACCTGGCAAACAGGCGCTACTTGTGATCAAAATGGGCTCCTCTATCTATTAGCTTATGTCTTCCATTCACTTTACGACATCATCTATCTATATCTATCATCTATACATATCTATCATATCCATATCATGCAACAAGAATCCTTGTGTTTCATCATGGCTTGATGAAATTTGTACATATCCATACTATTCAAGTTGTGTTTAGACTGGGGGAAAAAACACAGACTAAACAAGAAAGGGGCAACGAACTTTTAGAACATCACAAACGGACAAATGACGGTTTGACAAAAGCACAACATACATTGATGCATCAAATCAATCACAACACCAAAACGATTACTCAATGCCAATGAAATCAAACAACATGGTCAAAACAACGTTAATCAAAACACAAACATCAATGTTGATAACCAAGTTGGATGATCTTAATCTGAATAATTTTTGGAATACTTTAAGCAAAATTTGAATTGTTGGTTGATTATCTATCATATCTCTAGAGCAATTCAATGATGTATTGAACTAGAAAGGCAAGGAAGGAGTATGATTTTTCTTTGTCTGTTGTTTGTGAGGAAATCATTAGTACTATGAAAATTGGTCATGAGACTAGCTCTACTAAGTATCATTGATGACATTTCAAAATTTGCATGGGAAATGGGTTAACTCTTGTCTGTTTATGCAAGTAATACTCAGGTCATCTTGGTTCAATTATACCTAGATGCTTGTATTATCTTGCTATATCAAAAATTCATGAAAGCAATACTCAGGTCATCACTAGTGCTAACATACCCTTTGATGCTTGTATTAACTTTCAACATTTCAATGCTCTATGATGACACAAAAAGAACAAATAAGCTCTCAGAATGGCAATATTGTACAGATACCCTGCATGGTTAGTATAGATTATATTCATTTTAGAATCTACATTTTGCATTTATAAGAAAGCTGGCAAAGTATCAAAGTTTCATATCTTTCCAATAAATGACTAAGTATATTTGACATTCACAAGACACCTCCAATGAAGCCTGCAAGCACAGAGGGTAAGGGTGCATACGAATCCGTCATCTCTGCCCATGAGATATAATATCTTGCAATATGATTATCTCTTAATATCCGCCTCAAAGCATCGATACCTCCCACCTCTCAGCTATCAAATCTCACTATCTCACCCATCACTGGAATCTTCAGGATGCAATACACATCCTCAGGAGTCACGGTAATCTCTCCTATCAGAAAATTAAAGGTGTTCGTGTCACTGTGCCACCTCTCCGCAAGTGCTATCAATAAGGCTCTGTTGAGACGCACCTCAAGCATGTCAAGTAATGAGGTCAATCCACATGCCTCGATCACATCTCTATCCGCCTGTACAAGCTGCAGAATCAATCTCCATGTCTTCAGAAATTTTTCCCGTAACTGCAAGACGCTCAATCTCTCCTATTGAATAGGAAGAATCATCAAGTCAAAGCAAAATAAATATCAAATCATCAAGACAAATCAATCAAATCTGAATATCAAATTTATCAAAATCATGTTTGCCTTTAACAACTTTAGAAGCAAACTTATCAAACTATTTGTTTTTCATCATCATGAAAAGCCAATTTATCAAAATCATGTTTGTTTTTAACAACTTTAGAAGCAAACTTATCAACCTGTTTGTTTTTCATCATCATGGAAAGCAAATTTATCAAAATCCTATTTGTTTTTAACAACTTTAGAAGCAAACTTATCAACTTATTTGTTTTTCATCATCATGAAAAGCAAATTTATCAAAATCCTATTTGTTTCTAACAACTTTAGAAGCAAACTTCTCAACAAATTATTTGTTTTTCATCATCATGAAAAGCAAATTTATCAAAATCCTATTTGTTTTTAACAAAACCATCAAGCATCCTATCAACAAACTATTTGTTTTTCATCAACATGAAAGCAAATTTCAGCTACTATTTGTTTTCCAAAACTTTGGGAACAAATTTATGCACAAACATCATCAAATCAAGGCAAAATGGGGCATTTTATCACATTCTATCATTGCAGGGAAATTTAGGTCATCAATTTTTCATCTCACGTTTTTCCACGTCAATTTCTTCACATCATAATTTTTGAACGATGAATCGACATCTTAAAAATCATAAAAAAACAAAAAAATTCAATAAATTCAAAAAAATTCACAAAAATCAAAATCTTATCGATTCATCATCCGCGGGGGCATATACCTATCAACATTTGACATTCAACATCTAGGGCAAATTTCAAAATTCTTTGAAGCAATGAGTAAAACACATCACTTCAAAGAGGGGCAAAATGTATACACCTAAAAATGGTCACATCTCAGTAGTCTGGTAATTAATTAAATATTTTTAATATTTAATTAAATCTCTGAATTCAATCTGCGTATAAATAAATCTAAATAATTTATTTATGTTGTTCATTCTTTCATTTTGATTAAATAAATAAGTTTATTTAATCACTTTTCTTATCCATTTCTTAATTAATTAAATAAAGATTATGATTTATTTATATTAATTATCATGTAATCTTGGCTTGAATATTTTATTCAAATAAAGATTAAATATTATTCTTTTAAATTCCATTCACAATTAAATATTCCAAATATTTAATTGATTCTTCTAAAGTCTATTCGCAATTAAATATTCCAAATATTTAATTAAATCTTCTAATGTCCATTCACATCAAATATTTCAAAAATATTTTAAATCCTCAAACTCATATAAAATTAAATAAATTTATTTATTTATTTTGGATTATCAACAACAACCGTGAAACAATTTCAAAATAGAAAATTAACAAATTTCTCTATTTCTGAGCAAAGTTGTTCCCATGGGTTGAAGACAAACCTCCATTCTTCTCTCCAACGTCCCAACATCTTCCATCTTCCTCTCAACCTCTCAATCTTTCACCATTCAAAATTACCAAACAATCTCATAGCCATTGATCTTTTCCAGCTAGGCTCTTGCCTGTAAAAATCTATAAAAGGGACTGTCGGGTCTCTGAAAAGAAAAAGAGAAGCTTGCATACAGGAAAACTATACTCAATCAGCCTTCCAGCATCCATAGCCTCTAAAATCATAGCATAGCATACCTTAGCATATTAGCAATCCATATCATGGCCTATCATCCTCATATCATAGCTTCAAAAGCATTCATAATCTACAACCCCTGTGCATAATCTACAGCCCCTGTGCATATCCACAAACCAACATTTCACTCCACTAGCATATAGGATAGAGAATTACACTCCCTTTGCATACTTGTTCTATAGGTTGCCATTCTGAGAAGCTTTCCTTATACAATCTGAGAGCAGCAGCTTTGAAAGCAAATCACTGGAGATAGAGGACAATGGAATGATTCTGAAGAAACTTTGTTTGATTTCTTTGATTTCATTCTATTTAGCTTTCTTTAGTTTAATGTTGCATTGGTGTGTTTTTGTCATATCATTTTGATACTAACATTTCCCACACACATAAACCACAATAAATTATAACTCATCCAATCATCCATACCTCAAAGGTATCCAAAACATCATTTGAAATCATGCCAACAATATATACATCCCATAAACAATAATCAAAAGCTTCCTATATAAAACTTGTCAATGAAGAACATACACATCTATGAACTCCTAGTGCATGGGTAATGTCAAATATGAAAATAGATCATGGCATACCAAGTCTACCAATCAACACTTATACTAAGGTGTGGCTAATAATCAAACCATGTAGTAACAAAGAAAAATCATAATAATCCACACATGAAACATAAACTATTGCATCTAGTCTCTGATAACATGTCACCATAACTCTCCTGAGTCTACCACAATGAACCATGTGAACATGAACCTCCAAGAAGAAGCCATAGAGTAAAGAGAAAACATGTAAATCATATCCCAATCATGTCCTTCTGTGAACACCTCAAAGTGATACATTGTGGCAATTAAGATCTCCTTCACAACCCCAAATAAAAATCCTTTTAGATGATTATCTACCAAGTAGATCAAAAGTGGGGAATAAGATTGCTCAGGTCCAGAATATACCATCTCGCAGAATTTTATCAATAGTAATCTCCTCTTAGCTCCACCATGAACTCTCGTCCATATCTAAGTGTAAGGCTCCTTGGTATTTTTGCTAAACCTTCAAAGAGTAACCATCTCAACAACTAACTCACCTAGTCTCTAAGTATCCATGAGCACCAACATTTGATTAATCCATGCTAAGCTCCAAATGTAATGCTACACTCTCATGAAGCTCTCAAGAAAATGATTAATATAATCAATACCAAGAGAACTAACCAAAACACTATCAAAGATCCAACCATGAAATCAAGAACCCAATCATGACATCATGATCTAACAATATTATGCAAGAAAAACTAATGTGCAACAAGAATATATCATGACATAATACCAAATCCATCCTCTAAACCAAGGATTGCCTATCAACAACAATTCATAAACTCAAGTCCTTGACCAAAGACTCCAAGAGTCCTCCATGTGGCTAACCAAGATGTCAACATCTCCATTCACATATAGATAACCATCTCCTAACAATAAGATTGAAAATTTCAAAGAACTATCACTATAAAAATAGAATCCAAGAGCCCCCCCATGACATCGACAACTACTATAGAAGATCATCAATCACCAAGTAGTGAATCCACATCACTGCCAAAGCTCCCATTGAATCATGATACTAAGCTCTCCATGGTGTCATGATAACCATCTGCTAAATGAAGATCCTCCATGGCTCTAACACAATAAAATACTTCACATGTAACATCAACAGCACAAAAGTAGAACCAAGATCTATACAACAAGAAGATGACAACATGCTACAAGTCTCATAACTGACTATCCATGAAGTCTCACCATCCATCCTCTCATGCCAAATAAAAATACCAATGCCCAAATGACCATAGACAAGGCCAACTAACAAATTCTACATCAATACTAAATTAATCTCCTCTATATAGGCAATCCACATTCAATTCATCCCATTGCAGCCAATGGGTAGCTAATCCACAAACTACATAACTTGGAGATCCCAAATAATGAAACACGCAAAACTCATTATCACATCAATAACATGCAAAATTGATATATCAAAAAAATAACATGTATATTTCAAGACTCAAACACCAAATCTCTAGCAAACCTACTTTTTCAAACACATCCACAACTAGATACCATATTCAAGGAGCTAATCAAGAATTATTGCAAATCTGCAATTATTTTCATTTGAAAAACTCCAAGAGTTTAAGCACAATTTCTCCACACATCTACAAACCACACATTTTTACTAACATTTAAATAAATCAAGGCCATCTTAGTGTAAATATAAATCCACTTAAACATCCAAAAAAATAATTCATCACATATTTTATTTGAACCAATGGAATTTTTGAGATCTACAAAAAGCCACAACTTTTTAGAAAATAGGAAAATTGCAAACCCTTTAGAGGAAAAAAGTTTTCTAGAAGCTTATAAAATATGAAATATACCAATTTTACAATCCATAAATAACCAGTGGTAAAATCTATACCAACATTTCATCATTGAGAAAGCTACAAACCTAATCACACCATGCATGAAGCATATATGCAAATATACAACTATCTTACATCTAGAAATAACCCCAAAGAAACATAATCTAAAAGTTAGTTTATCTGTAGATTTACAAAACCACAAGCTTTGACTGACTATTTAAAAACTTGCAAAACCATTGTGTTTAGTAACGCATATGCAAATCCATATCCACTTATCATTTGGAAGACCCACAAATTTGAAAAATGTCATAATAGTTAAACGAAAACAATGGAATAGCATGAATATGCATAACCATAGATTTTGAATAAAAGATATCTACAAAACCCTTAAATCCAACCAACATAAAACTATGACATGTGAGTACAACTAACCAAAGGAAGAAGAGGTCCAAGATCTCTAGGCCCATTTGTTGACCAAATCCATAATCACCATCATGTACAAGCATATGGAGAAGCTAGACTATTCCAGAAGCTTTCAAGCCATCCAATGATCCTCCATATCCTACATGCATTTAGGGATAATGAAATAATTCCTTCTAATGCCAAGGACTAAAGCCAAGCACCTAACGTAGTCACATCAAACCATAGTCATGACAACCTAAGTTTCTCGATATGACCATAGAGCCAAGCACAGACACCCAATATGAATACTTTGTTGCATATGACCAGATAATGAAAGAACACCACCATGCATGAGGGTTATTCTATACTATTAAACAAGAGCACCAAATTAGTATCATTTTAAATGAAACCACATGATCAACTCTAAAATACTCCATCTTATTCATCCTTCAAAATTTCTATTGTTTCCTAAAAAAAGATCAACTACAAAACTTCCACTCAAACAAGGATTTAGTCATTCCTTCAAGCTTTCCAAGCTAAGAAATCATAATAGAAGAAATATCCAAAACCATAAACACTATGAATTCTTCATATGCAATAACATGCAAGAGCATGAAAGTACATGCAACTCACACATGCAAATGCATGCAAGCATATTAATACCATGGATCTTAGCTTTGATACCAATGAAAGGGAAATATGAACCTAGAAAGACCTTTGAGAATCAGTATGCACCTTTAGTATCTTATGTTTCTTTTTCAATTAGATTCCAACAACTTGATGCAAGCACATACTACTATGTCATTAAAAAGAACCTGATGTAATTGATTTCTCATCACATTAACCCTTAGAGGAAAGATAATGTAGTTTGTAGATCTAAGTAAATAAATCAGCAATGGAATGACATGTAAATTAACATTTTAAGAACATGAAAGAAAAATAGAAGAACAAAAGACATATAAGAAGAAACACCAATATACGTGGGGAAAACTCTTTTGGATAAAAAACATCACACTCCAAAGCATCAAAACAATGTATTAATCTGCAACAAGCACTGTTGCAATATACTTGTTGGCTCTTGGTCTTCACATGGAGATTTATATCTTACTCATCTCTAGAGGAAATCTAATAGTGTAACCCCTGTAAATGAATAATTCTCCTCTCAACTCAAGAAAACTCTCATATTTATAGAGCATACAATGAATAAATTAGACATTTCCAAATCAACACTCAGGCATGAAGATGCAACATGGAAGGGTTCAAAAATAATACACACCGTGCAAAATGGTAACCGTTCAATTGTCAACATATGCAAATATGCAACTGCCAATTATCACCAAATATGCACATGTCAAACTACATCTACCAAAATATAACTACACTTCTAAGGCACCCACATTCCATGTGAACTCAACATGAAAATATAAAGTGTCTATATGCACAACTCCACCTATAGTAACAAATTCCAAACTTGACTCCTTAGAAATAGAAATTGTCAATCCGACATGAGTTAACAATCAACTATGACTCTAGTCAACTCATACAAAGTGGGATGCCTACATCCTAAGAAATATGAACCATTCCACCCATGTCACTTCACATGTATAAAAACAACTCAAGTTGTCACTCCTACAAATGACATCATCAAGTGCACTTATAATTAAATAATGTAGACAAATAAACTTAGAATAAATTAAATAAATAATCACCAAATAAATGCTAAGACTCCAAAAGTTAAAACACCTTTATCCCAATATGCATGGTCTCACAATTCATGGTGCAGACCTGTGATGCATATTAAGCCAGTGATGAAGGAGGTAATTTGATGGTACAGACCTACATGAAGGGCGTGTGGACATGTAAGGAACCGCGAACAAAAGGTGCAAACCTGTGAGGCTTGTTAGACGGCCCCTGGCAAGGAAGAGACACCGAAAGAGACACCAAAGGAGGTACAGAAGGTCGTATATTAAATTGGGCACAGACTGGCATTGTTGCGAAGGGAATTCCATCGAAGCAGACTCGAGGTTCATTTCTTGGATTGCGTTAGTTCTTTGTGCAGGCCAAAATATTCTCTATGCCACGTGACAATTTTTTTCTGCCGGCCATGTGGATTCTCTTATGTAATTTCACTTGCATGAGTCTGTGTTTAGGCAGCAGCATGTGGTGTAGCATTTTTTGATCTTGCAATTCGGTGCATGTGGAAAGGCGTTTGTTTTGTAGGTCATTGGAAGTTGTTTCCAAGATGTTTTGGCTTGTGTGCTGCGTACTAACCTCCACATAGGCCACAGGTCTGAATGTTTAGAGTACACGCAAGGATTCTAAGTTGACAGGTTGAATGTTTAGAGTACACGCAAGGATTCTAAGTTGACAGGTCTGAATTTTTAGACTACACGCAAGGATTCTAGGTTGTCGAAAGCTACACTGAAGTCGTGATAGCTTGAGGAAACTCTTGCAAACTTTGTAAATGATTTTTTTCACTTTTTAAAGGCATTTTTTTAAAAAATTGAATTACAAATTTAGTAATAAAGGGAAATTGTAATATATTTTTTAAAGTATTTTCAAATCCATTTGATATAATTTCACATTAATTATAAAGTATTAATTTTTTGTTTCAATTGGTCACACATATGTACTAAAGTATAAAGTGTCACAATCTTAGAAAAAATCAAATACTAAATTAAGAGGGGGTGTATCATGTTGTATTTTTTACACTTTCAAACTCCTTCTTTATTCTTCATTTTCTTTCTGCAAATAACTCTTATTAAAGAATAGATTCACAACAAATAGTTACTCATTTAACACATTTTAACTATCACCAATGAAAACTTAAAGTAAATTTTGTACTCTAAAAGAATAAAGGTTTGTATAGGGTAACTATGGGTACTGAGGTTGAACCAACTAATGATGAGGCTAAAGTAAAATGGTTTAACAAATGTGATCAAGCCTTCGAGTGTTTGTGTCTTATAATTTCTCATGAGCTCCTCTTTCATATTGAAGCTTTAAAAACACCTTTAATTAAGTTTGTAAGAACTTAGAGAAACTCATTGGGAATCTAGATGAAATGAAGAATCATAAGTTAGAGAATGAGCTCATAAGTTTGAGCCCTAGAACCTTTGACACCTTGCAAGCCTTTTTCACTAAGTTTAAGTCATTAAGGCTATATTTGAAAGAATATGGGATAGAGAAAAATGATGACCAACTAGTCATTTATATACTCTCTAAATAAGATCTTTTTTTTTTTGTTAGTATGTACCTTCTACTCCACCAAAAGGGCTTTTAGAGCCACATGGATAATGTCTTCTTTTGACAAATTCATTGTCGACTTGACTAGGGAGCAAGATAAATTAATTTAGATGGAAAAAATTGAAGTCTTTAAAACTTCAATCCCTTATTGCTTTGAATGAGAGATGATAGGCTTCAAAAAATAATGAGGAGAAAAAAAATAAAAAGGATGAGGAGATCAAGAACGAACATAAATTAGAATCTTCCAAAACCAACATTGAAACTTATTCTACTCAAGGGAAACCAAAGAAAGAAAAAGTTAAGTGTTCCTATTGCAAGAAACTTGGGCATGATGAACACAAATATATGAAGAAGTAATTTGACCACCTAACACATCTTCTTGAAAAGCATAAACTAGGGGTCCCTAAATCTATCAAACCATCCTTATCCACTCAAGAATCTCCTAAAGAAAAAGAAAAAGAGAAATTTAAGGGTAGATCACTCGTTGCATCTGTAGTCTTTGAGTCTGAAAGATGTGTTTTTGAATCTAGAGCTTTCCATCACATGAATTCTTACCTAAAATTATTCATGTCTTTGTACCCTATAGATACATCCAAAATATTGATAGCTAGAAACTCTTTTATGTGTGTTTGTTGACAAGGGACTTTGGAATTGGTGAAGGATATTTTTCTCGTGTCCTTTTTGTTCTTGAATTTTCTAATAATATTCTTTCCATCTATCAAATAAAAAACATAGGGAAGATAGTTGAGTTTACATCAAATTCTATGACTATTCAATATTTGCAGAGCAGAGAGATTGGTGTAGTTGGTGAGGTTAATAAATTCTCTCATGTATTCAACTTCTCACACTTTGCACCTATTGATTCATTCTCTATGGTTCATAGTCCATCATCTACCATGGATAATTCATTGAATGTTTATTTTTGTTGCTCAAATATTCATATTCTTCAACCAAACCTGACATCTCATCCATCATCACCTATTGCTCCATTCTAATTTATAGTTACTTCCTTGAAAACTTTGAGAGATTATTTACAATAGGATATTCACTCCAATTTTCTAACACATTGTGACAAATTTCTATTAGATATTGCATATTCACTTTTGGAATCTCACATGGCATGTTTGGAAGACTGTACTTGAGGTTATTAGTATTTTCTTTTTAATGATTCTTGCACATACTTTAGAGATGCTTCACAAAGAGCATCCAAAGATTCTTTTTAGCAAGACTTTACTTCTTTGTTTCTTGTCCTACATCAGCATTCAACATTCTAGGATCCATCATGTTATGGGAGACCATGTAGTCTCCCCTTTCTCTCTTATGGGTGAACCATTCATTGCACTTTTATGTTGTTTCTAGTACACTACCACATTCTTTTCTCTCTTTTGAAGGGAATATTTTTCCCACCTTGGTTTATTCCTTTCTCCACTTTATGAGAGATTGAATTCTACTTAGGTACCTTATTAGGCCTAGTTTCAAGGACCAAATTTCATTGTATCCACCTCAATTATGCTTAAGGGGAGTGTAATTGTAGGATATTCCTCCTTCTAGAATATTCCTACTTTTCTCACATGGATTACTCCTAATTTGGAGATAAGTCATTTAAGGTGTATTTCCCTTTCTACGTATAGTTGCATTGAGTTTTGCATGCCACAGATCTTAGATCAAGCTAGTTAAATGCCTATTCTTAGGCCCCTTCACCATGATTGTAGGAGGTAGTTGCTCTCATTTGCACTATAAATATATACATCTATTATGAGTTTATACATTACGATTTATTCCATTTATCTATTTTAATTCCTTTGTTGCATTATTTATTTATTTTACAACTTCTAAAAGATTCTGGGAGTCACACAATCAAAGCCAAAACCCTAACAAGACTTAAAACCTATTTTGCATATTTAATTTTTAAAAATATTAGTGACCATGAACTCACTAATGGGTAAAATATACTTCTTTTTTTGTTTATTATTTGTAATCCCTTCCTTTCATATTTTGAACAAGTGACACATTGTGTCTAATTACTTCTCATGAGATGTATAATATGTTACTCAGTTTAAAAAAATATTAGAATAATTAATTTTCTAATATTAAGAACTTAATAAAAAATTATGAAATCACTTTATAGATTAGAGATGAAATTATTAAACTACTTTAAAAAAATTACATCTAAATGATGTTTAAAAGTTAAAATTAAATAGTCTAATTCAACAATAGCTAGAGCCATGTTTCATATGTAAATCAAAGAGAGAAAATCTCATATGAGAATTAAAGTTATATATATGATGCAATTTAATTATTACATTTGAACAGGAGTGTATTTACTTTTAATTTGTTGAAAGATGTGAGAATTTGCACAAATATAACATTTCTTGAGTATTCATGAAGCAAATAGATAAAAACTATGCATTGTCTTTTATTAAATATCATTTTCTTACTATTAATTTTTAAAATATTTTATGAATTCTCATGAGTCCTCATTCTCATTTCTTCAATGGATAAAAATTGATTCCAATATAATTAAAAAAAAAATTAAATGAAACTTTAATTCTAATCTTCAACATAATTTTTAATCATATAATAAAAATATTAACTACAATAATTTTTTTTTTAAATTACATTCCATACAAAATTAAATGAGCTGTAATATAATTTTTTTTAAATTACATTGCATAATGTTGGCCCACAACTCTTTAATTACAAAATAACATCATTATAAAATAGAACAAATACAATCAAAAAATCATGAAAATAATTGACTTAACATAAAAAAATTTAATTCTATAATAAAAAAGATTGGTTCCAAAATAACAATAAATAAAATACATTCCAATAAAAAAAAGAAAAATCATTCTATAATATTAGTTCACATTTTTTTAAATACAAAATGATATCATTATGAAATTGAACAACAGATATAATAAAAAAAATGAAAATAATTGATTCTATAGTCAAATTGCACGCATCATAGTACTTGAATTCTTACAATTATTATCCAACAACTATTATTCAACAAATAATAGATAAAATAAATTTGATATTTTAAAACAAATTTTGAAAAAATATGTATATATTAGAAATATGCTCCGTGATTGATTCATTTGTTACCAACATTTCTAAACAGGGACTATTAACTAGCGTTAGGCCCCATGTGAATAATTTAAATTGCGAACAGTAAACATAATTTTTTTTTTTTATGAATGTTCAACCGTGGCAGTAAATAGTCAAAGCTGTTTACTAATGAATCCGACAAAAAACGCCTATACCACAACATTTTTAGAATCTGGCCCATAGTATTATAGCACATATATCCACGATTACAATGAGCGGTGGGGAAGGAAAGAATAAAAAACTATGGTGGTCCGGATGTATGTAGCACCTAATACCAAATTAAATAATCAGCGCCTCTGTTTTATAGACTGGTATTCATTCAATCCTTTTGTAAACCGTGGTATTTTTCACTCTACAAAAGCTAGGCGCCAAATTATTAACATTTATATTGTGACCCGATTCACTTGATCTCTGAGTGCATTTCTCTGTTTGAAAAGAATGGCGGTCAAGCAACCAAAGCCCACACAGAGAACACAGAACAAGTCTCTCTTTATGTTTGACAGCCGCTCAGAAAATAGTTTAGTCCTCAAATATTTGCGTGTGCTGGTTGGATTTAAGTCTGGTAAATATGGCGGAATTCCTGAAGCAACAGACGGGTGTTTGAGCCCAACTTCTCCCCTGGATATGAGAAATTACAGCAGATATTCGTCAGGCGTAGGCCTTGGAATTCTTGTTGCTCTTGATCATGATAACAAGAATGAGCAAATCCAGGCCATGCCCATTGTCTCTGTAAAACTGCCGTCTTGGAGTAAATCGGGGATAAGAGAGAAGAACGGGGGAAGATTATGCAGCTGTAAAGAGACGGGTTTTGAAGATTCTGGGTCCTCAGCTTTATCCTCGTTTGAACCTTCTCATTTTCTGTATGCTTGTTATCTGTGCAGGCGAAAATTGTCCCACCAGAAGGATATATACATTTACGGGTAAGATTTTACAATAAAACTTGCGCTCTAGGCTGTCGGAACAAATTTCTTTTTGGTTTGTTTTTTTTTGGGACAACCCACTAATAAATTATGTAAAAGTATTGAAATGTTCCATTCTTATGTAGTGGCTATAAATTTCTATTGCATACTGAATTTTATACCATAAGTACAGCCTTCTTTTTCTCAGAATTAGTTTACAGGGCAGTCGATTTCAATTCCTTCATGGCATTTCATTCTTAGCTTTGCTTTTAAAAGTGAACCATAAAAGTAAAAGCATTCTTACTGCTTTTTGAGGGGGAGTTTTATTTAATTGTTTATTGTTAAGTTTTGGTAGGATAAATAAAAAAAATTTGGTGTGGACAAGATGTAAAATTACTATTGACGGTTGGACCATTGAATTGGATGATATTTATGTTTGAATAAACCTAAAGTAGATGATAATTTCATAGTAAATGAAATTTCTCCAGCTCAGAATTTTTTTAAACTTTTCAAAGTAAAATGGTCCCATTTAAAACACTTTCTACCCTTTTATATCCATTTTTTTTAATAATATGGTTTATAAAGATGTCGAAACTTGAAAGATTGTGATTTAAAGTGAGGATGGTGATATGCTCCTGGATTTGCGGATAAGAATGAAATTTATTGCACTTACAATTGGGTCTGGTTCAGTGTGTAAATGATTTTGATGGTTTAAACTAAGATGAAAAATGAATATGGTGAAGCCCATATAAAGTAAATGATTTTCTGTATATGGAGGTTAATTTTGTATGCAAACTAATGCAGTCATTAGGATAATAAGGTATATATATTAACATAATATGGTTCCGTCCAATTCTGACATTCCACTTGAACGTATTGCAGAGGTGACAAGGCATTTTGCAGCGAGGAATGCAGATATGAGCAGATAGCGAGTGATGAGAAGGAGGAGCGCCGCCCATTTTCCACTTGTTCTTCTTCTAGTTCACCCATATTCACTATCACTCCATTGCCTGCTGCCTTGTACTAGTACTACTACTACTACTACTGCTGGATTTCCATTATATGTATACAAAGCAAGGATGGAATGGCTTACGCGAAACATGAAGGCAGCTCTGAAAGGCTTCGTGGAATACTTTGAAAGCTTGGATTTGTACAATTTTGTAGAAGGGTTGAGCAGCAATAGAGAAAGCAACGTATACAGATTACCATTCCGTGAGCAGGCGCAACGAGCATGGAAAAAGTAAATGCATTGAACTGTGCCAATTTGTCTCATCGACCAATTTTCTTGCCGGCCTTTGGCTTTCCACTTAAGTAGTTAGACTGTTTTCAACACGGGGAGGGAACAAAACATTTTTAGAGTTGCCAAATATGATGTGTACTTTGTAAATGAGTTTTGACATGTGCTAAATTGGTATGGAGTTCATATCCAATGTATCATAAGATGTGTGGATGTTGTTTATATTTATAAAAGTAAAAATTGTCTTATTATTATTTTTAATAATTTTATTAAATTATATTTGATTGTTTTCATATTGATTATCATTCATGAATTTATGTTCTCCAGTAAAAATCACATATGATATAGTTCTCCTAACAAGATCATGCCATGCAAGTGCAACTATGCCCTCTATGGCTAGGACATTAGAAACTTATGTTTCTACACATGAATTCTATTTTCAAGCCAACACAATGGTAATGAAAACCTTTGGAGGTTTTCTTTGTGAGGATTAAACTATAAAACTTTCTTAGCCGTTAGTCAAACTCATTTGTAGGTTTTATAAGATCCAAGACACAAAATAGTAATCCAAATTCCTAGATGGTTTGGTATGTATTAATGAAATGCTACAATTCCTAAATCTACTATTTACAATGTGTTTAGACTTGTGTCTTTTCAAATGAATTGATTTAAAAAATTATTTTTCTACCTTTTCCTAGTGTCATAGGGCTTGTCTTTAAATATGACATCCTAGATTCTCAATTCAAATATTTCAAAACTCAAGCTAATAAACAACAATCTAGTTTTCTTAGAAGGCCAAGTTAGGATTAGTAGGAAACATGATTGAATTTTAAAGGCACACTTACATGCATGATTTTGAAAAAGGGATAGAATTGCATGCATTATCCAACCAAGGACGTACTTGGTAAATGAGTGAAATGAGATACGGTATAGCTAAATGCATATTGAAATAGATTGAAAGAGGGATAGTTAAAGGATTTCAGTGGATTTATCACCATATATACACATTATCAATTGTTATGTAACAAAACAACATATTCTAGGACAAGCCCAAACTAAGTGCAAAGCAATAGAGAAAAATAGTGAAGCACACACATTTATCCTATCTAGTTTCCTCCACTTTGAAAATATTGTGAATTAAAGGTATCACATGCTAATGTGCAAAATATAGTAATTGGAATAAGAAACCAAATTTCAAAAGGCTACAAAAAGGACAATTCTTCATGTTTTATATATGTTGGAAGATAATTGTTTCCACTATTTGTACATATGCACATGACTAAACATTAGTAGCACCCAAAATAAGCATCAAGAATAATTAATTTATCGTTTTAATACAAGTTTGGTCAACTTTCAAATGTAAATAGATAAATGGATGTAAATTTTAAGTTTGAAAATAGAGTCATGGGTATGTGACCAAGTTGACCCTCTATGAAACCATATAAAAGTATGAAAAAGTAAAAGGTGGCATATTATAGGGAGTTGTTAATGAGTTGGAACTAGTGTGGCCTCCTCAATCTACACAAATATAAAGCCATGTAAATGTTAAAATGAGATCACAATGTATAGGTTTGTTAAATAGTTATCTACCAATTGTGGAACCCTCAATCTATGCATGGATGAACTCATTTAACCATTGCTCTAGTGTAATAAGATATGAGTAAAGTATACTTTCAAAAAAGACCTCTTAAAATTCTATAGAAACACTGACAAATCCACTACAAAGAAGAAGAATATCCTAGGTATTTTTTTTCATATATTAGAAATTGAATTTTAGAAAGGGTAATGATTTTTTTCTTTTGCGTGTTTTTATAATTTAATGACTGATTTTTTCTATTAGTATATAAGTTTCATGGTAATTCAAAATCCATATTTTATTTAAATATATAACTTTTAAACAAATATGTTGAAATGGGGCAAGTGTAGAATTCTCATAAAAAAATCACAATAACTTGTGGAGATTAGAGCCCAAAATTTTATATACAATAATGCAATATGTTTCCATCTAAATTTTTTAAAAATAATAATTCAAGGTGATTTTATTTAGAATCAAATAAAATTATCAAATATGGGGAAAATTGGCACTTCTACAAAACCTAAGAAAACTAAATTTGGGGGATAGAAACTTAAAAAATAACCAAATGGTGACATATAGCCACTAAAAAAAATTGGATATAACATGCCCCTCCAATTAAGTACATGCATTGTGATAGATTCAAATTGAGGATAGGGGAAGAAATGTAATGAATAGGTATAACAATATACTTGAACTAACTATAAGTAAAATAATAACATCATGAAAGATCATATAGTAGGGGACAACATATATTACTTTTGGTATTGCTCCATCATATAAGAACTAAGTTTCATGTAAATTGTTAAGAATATAAGAAAAAGAGTGTATAAATATAACACGCACCAGATATCATCACATAGTAACCATGATAATTAGTGCCATACAAAATTATCATCGCATAGGAATGCCAACAAAAAAATATACCACCTAAAGTGAATCAACTTGTGAACATATGGTATGATAATGAAATATAATAAATTGTAGGTAAAATATTTCTTTTAATAAATAATACTATCCATTAATTCCCTCAAGAGGGGAAACTAAGATATGTGACTAAGTGTTCAGTAGATTTTTTGTATTTTGATATTGATAACATAAAAAATCATAATGATATAATCATGAAAGTTCCCTCTTTCCATAAAATCGTCAACCATATTGTCCTAGATATAATCATAAATAATATATTTGATAGTGATGTAATAATTATTACAAAACACACGATGTATGAAAATGAATTGTTTGTGGCAATAGGATAGTGTAATCATGAGTATTGTTGATAAGAATGGTGCCAACTTTGGGAGTTTGATGATTTTGAAACCCTAAAATAACATCCTAATTTATCCTTATTAGTTTGAAAACTCACAATAATAGCCTAATGGAGATTGATGGTGAAAAACTACAAGGGAACCAACACCCAAGTCTGAGTTTTACCCTCCTAATGATAGGATACACTCAAGACCATTGCAAGATCTAACAAGTAAATTTGTGATACAACCATACACTTTTTGATACCTCCAAAAGATCACAAATATAATTTTTTTGAGACTAAGGACATATCCCCACACCTTTAAAAGTTATAATATCAATGTAAATTCATTGCATATGTGATAGATACAGAGATATAGAATATGATGATATAATATAAAGAGAAAAGGAAAGATATATTTAATATAAGTAAAGAGAAGATAACATTCTAATCCTAGATATATATAAGGGACCTTATACATGATATTCATGGTTTATTTAGATTCTTTTCTATTGTTGAGGTTGTTCATATTTACAAGGAGGGTGATCAAGTTGTGAATGTTTTTAAAACTTTTGTATTAAGAGTGATGGTTGGTAATGTTGGTGCAATATGACAAATATTCCCCACTCTATTCCCCTATTTTAAATAATGATTGGGTTAAAATTACTAAATAACAATTGTTTTGGTGAGAGTATTCATATCTACCCCTAGTGATACATTTTTTGGTAGAATCAACAATAGTTGTAGTTATGTTAATTTTATGAATCCCAATGATTGGATTAATAAGCTTTGTTATTTATATGATCTCTTGGTTGAAAGAATTTCTTATTTTCTAAATTTTACTACATATCCTACTAATCATTACTTCTATTTTTTTATAAAGAGGCATTTAATTAACTATAATAATGAGTCAATATAAACCCAACATCATGAAGGAATTTAAAAGGGGTACATATTATAATTATTGTGTATGGTTTGGTGAACTACTTGCTTGATAATCATTGTCAAAATTTTATAAAGCACAAATTTCTTGGTATTTGTGTTATTGCTCATTCAAGCATATGGTTCAAATATTGATTATTTTGGGTTTATTACATGGATTATAATTAATTGTGAGGATTTGCATCTAATAAGGGGTGATATATGTCATATACTAATCATATTTATTATGAAAATGTTTAAAATAAATATATATATATATAGTACATTTATAAGTAAGGTAGTATTACCCCTTACTTTGAGTCTCTTAGAAGGTTTGACTAGATCCTCTCCAAATGGTTTGCTAGAACCTAGAATAAAAGGGAAGTTATAGTTGGATGTGTTAGCTTTGAGGTCTCTAATGAATCTATAGGCTTTGAAACTAATCTCAAAATTTATGGCAATAAAGTTAAGAAACGAGGTAAAATTAGGGATAAATATAACATTAATTATTTTTGGAAGGAAGAAGAGGAGCCTATTTCAAAATGGTTATAAAAGATAAGGCCTTCCATATCCTTGGGATGAGGTAAGTTGGGTCCTCATTAAGTATTTCACTTTTGAAGGAAGGTTAAATACATAGATTTCATTGTCACTTTCCTCTTCTTAATTATCTTAAGCAAAAAATCAATGTTAGTTTTCCATTTTTCATTCTTAGTTCTCTACAAAATTATGTTAAGGAAGTCTTATTTGATAGGGATGAGGTAATTTTGCACTAGGTCCTAATCTTTAGGCTATATAAAATTCACCTTTGTTCTCTCAAAAACCTACTAGCTCTATTATTTCTAGGCCAAAATAGGATCCTACTCCTATTCTTATCAAGGATAAAGGTGTTGTTTTTAGGGAGTTGCATCCTCCTTTTAAGGGTAAAGAAAAATTGTTAAGCTCTCTTCATTCCCTAATCAGAAAAAGGATGTTTTTTTTATTATTAGACTATGAATGTGGCTCTTGAGAAAGATGAGAAAGGTTTTGAACAATGATATTAAAGGAATTCAGGGTATGAAGGTAAAGAATAATATTCAAAGGTTTGATAGAGGTCTATTCAATCATGTTATCTCCCCTATTGTATAAGGTACTTCCTTCTAGGTAAGGAGACCATTTCTATTGGTAATCTGAAGAAATTCAAGGTTACACCCAAGGTTGAGCATACGCCTAGTGGTAAAAGTGACAAGGATAGGTTACTTGGGGTTTTTTTGTTAGAAGGTCTAACATATTGGCTACAAGTATTTACATTTCAACTAATACTCAAGTTGAAAAAGTAATTTTTTTGGATTCTAGAGACAATGATTATATTCAATAGGAGGATTTCACTAGTGATTATGATAATAGTGACAATATGAAGTAGAGTTATAATTTTTCCGATTTCAATGATACTTGTAGTTATTTTCTCTTGTGAATGATATTGAAATACTAGTTTCTTTGAGGAAATGAATGAACCCTATGATGCAGATACTTTTGAGTCTATTGATGTGAAAAAGGGATCAAAAAGATATATATTAAAGGTGAAGAAACTAAGGATTAAAAAGAGACAAGCACTATGAATAATTGCTCTTAATGTACGTCTAAAAAAATAATCATCTTACCAACATTAAAGAAAGGATGGAGACTTTGGAAATTAAGGTTAATAGTTTCCTTAATTTTAGTTCCAAGATATTTAAAAATAGATGTGTGAGGATAATTCTAATAGACCAACCCAAAAGAATAGTAAGAAGAAAAGCTTAAAGGATGACCTTTTTAAATTCTTTGCTAAAGATTGGAGAAGTTTCTCTTGTCCCTGAGATATTTTCTAACTTATTTTTCTATTCATTGGTTGTTTTATGTTGTTTTTTACTTCTCTTTTCTAATTATTATCTATTTTTCTATCTAGCAATGTTTAGTACTTTTGTTTTTCTTAACCAATGGGCTTTCTTTGTAATAGGGTTGAGAGCCTAGTTTCCCATTTTATCTTATTAAAAATATAAGAGAATAAACAAATGATTATTTGTTTATATCATTATTTGTATAAAGAGATAATAAATTTAAAACATTTTTGATGAATAATTAAGGAAATATTACATTATTTTATGTGAGTGCATGGATTATTTATTGTGTTTCAATATAAAATATACAACACTTGTTCAAAATTTCCTTCTTGTTGTATCACACAAGAGTTAACCCTTAAGACATAGATTATTGAGACCTTGCTTTAATATTTTATATCAACAAGTATATGTGGGACATATGTACAAAATCATGTTATTATATAGCCTATAATTTTTTGGTGTAATATATACCCCTAATGAGTGAATCTAGTAAAATTCAAAATAAAAGATGTATGTAAATTGATGGGAAACATCTCAAGAAGAAATAACTACGTAGGAACATTGTATTGGTGTATTGATCTAAAATAAATAGCATTTAACATGTAATAAACTTCCATTAAAAGGGAGATTATGTCTTTTACTATAAAAAATGAAAGGTAAATTTGCTACTTTCATTTTCACACATAACGTTTACAATGTCACATTCATCATGCTTTATTGTTATGATTTCAAGGGCCACTAATTAGAAAGGTTAGGGATTTGATTGCAACTAGCGCCTCACATAGTTAAGTAATATTTTTTTAACTTTTTATGCAATTTTTTAATTTTTGATAATGTTCATTTTATTACAAAATAAAGGGGGTATTATTCTATTCATTTATGTCACACTCTGACACAACCATGTCCCACCTTATCCACTTGATTCCATGATCCAAGTGGTCCTTTCTTATAAACTATGTGATTTTTCCCTATGGGGGAAAATAAATTCCAAGGTAATTTTTTATTCAAATCTTATTGTAATTTTTAAGTTTTGTGATTTTTATTTGTATGAGTTTCATGAAAAAGAGACTAATACTTTTTTGTTTCATTAAATTGTCTTAGGTGCATAGAATTTTGGAGATATAGGAATGATCTTAAAAGGTGATGATCTAGATCCTACATGTAGTTGGATATATTGTGTAGGATGAGTAATCACTATTGGATTTTGACCTTAGATAAATTTAAGACCTCCCAATAATAATCTATTATGGGGACATGTTGATATCTTTCACAAAGGGATGAGATTTTGATTCTTGCACAGTTAACTTCTAAAATGATTATTAATATTACTTTGAAGGATGTACAAAATATATTGAGATTTCTAGTTCATTAATGTTATATATGATATATAGGTATTAGTAAGGTATCTAAGGTTGAGGCTTTTGACTATTATATAGGTAGAACGGGGTCATTGATATATATGGAAGGGGGAAGGTCCAACCTAAAATATTTTACAAGGAGATGTGCATAATTTGCATAAGTGAATGTTGATTCTAATTATGATTTTTATATATCTAAATGATATAGAGCGACCTTGGGATAAAATAGGGTTCTAACCAACCCTTCCTCCCTACATTTATATTTAGTTTAGTCTATCCTACCATTGACTCAAATAGAAAGAAGTTTAGTTGGCTAGTACTATAGTTAGTATTTAGAGAGTTTGATCATAAAATAGAGTAAAACATGACACTATTTTCCTTGAGGAAGTGTATGCATGTGATAGAATAATAATATTTATATCTTTAACTTTTTGCATGCATTTTGATTTTCATTTTACCACCTTAATTTCTAAGCCTAAACACTCATCTCTAATATGTGATGTAGACCAAACTAGAATCCCCAGCCTATAACCAACCTTTACTTGAAAGCTAGAGTCCACAATCTTTACGGACACCAAATCCCGCATTTCATCTTTTGAATAACTAGCGGTAGGCCCACTGTGGTGAAGGGCCAACAATTGTAAATAATTTAAATTTCAAACAAGAAACATATAAAAAAATGTGAAGAACGTTTCAACCGTGGTAGTAATTGTCAAAGCTGTGCCAGAACGTGTTTCGAATCTGGCCCATCGTATTAGAGCACATATGTCCACAATTACAATGGGCGGTCAGGAAGGAAAGAACAAAAGTATGGTAGGATATTTGTAGAACCTAAAACCAAATTAAATAACCAGCTCCACTGATTTATAGACTGGCATATATTCAATTCTTTTCTAAAACATGGCCTTTCACTCTACAAGAGCTAGCCAATTCAGCTTGCCAAATTATTGAGAATATTTCATATGTTGGCCCGATTTGCTTGATCTCTGAGGGCATTTCTCTGTTTAAAAAGGATGGCAGTCAAGAGAAAATACAGCAAGTCTCTTTTCACGTTTGACAACCCCTCTGAAAACATTTCAGTCCTCAAATATTTGCGTGTGCTAATTGGATTTAAGTCTGGTAAATATGGTCGAATCCCTGAAGCAACAGAAGGGTGTTTGAGCCCAACTTCTCCCATAGATATGAAAAATTATAGCAGATATTCGACAGGCGTAGGCCTTGGAATTCTTGCAGCTCTCGATCATAATAACAACAATGAGCAAAGCCAGGCCATGCCTATCGTCTCTGTAAAACTGCCATCTTGGAGTAAATCGGAGATAGGAGAGGAGAGTGGTGGAAGATTAAGCAGATGTAAAGAGATGGTTTTTGAAGATTTTGGGCCCTCAGCTTTATGCTCGTTTGAACCTGCTGATTTTCTGAATGCTTGTTATCTGTGCAGGCAAAAATTGTCCCACCAGAAGGATATATTCATGTACGGGTAAGATTTACTATAAAACTTGTGCTCTCAAACAAATTCCTACTTGTTTTATTTGCATAACACCCTTAATAAATTATATAAAGTATTCAAAATCTTATATTCTTATGGAGTGGCGTTTTATTTATATTGCATACTGAATTTTATAGTAGCATAAATACAGTATAGTGTTCTTTTTCTCAGAATCAATTCACAGGGTAGTTGATTTCAATTCCTTCATTGTATTTCATTCCTAGCTTGGCCTTTAAAAGTAAACAAAAATAGTTCAATTGGTTATTTCTAAACAACGTTCAATTATTAAAGGATGATTTTGGTTAATAAGAATAGGATAATTATTTATGTTTTTTTGGTGTGGATGAGATTCAAAATTGTTATTGATTATTTGATCATTGATTTTGATTTTGATGATGTTTAAGTTGAGAGAATTTAATTTATGTGATAGTTTCATAATATCTGAAATTTCTCCACTAATTGCTACTAGTGAGAAATTTTTGAAACTTTTTAAAGTGAAATAGTCTCATTTTTTAATACTATGGTGTATAAAAGTATGTAAAAAAGTGAAAGGCTGTAGTAATGAGGTGAAAATGATGGTATGTTCTTGATTACGTTATTCACTAAAGATATATATATATATATATATATAGCTTAAACACTTAGATGAAAAGATCATAGTAAATTTTGGGTTTCAAAAAATTGTTTTATTTTATCTTGAAGATAATGTTGTTCTACATAAAAATTTGTTTGAGACGATCTCATATATATACTTTATTTGTTGAAGAATTTTTTTTATCTTTTTTTGTGCTAATTCACGCTTATTTAATTAATTTTTTTCTTTTAATTTTCCATTTTTTAACCTATTCTATTTATTCTACAATCAATAATATTTTTTCCCATTTCATTCACATAAAAAAAATAATAAATAATTATCTTGATTTCATAAATTAAGTGTGCTTTGACCACCAACTAAATATTCTAGCAGTACTTTGCCATTGTAGACAATAAGCCATATATTAACATAATGGTTCCGTCTAATTGTGACATTCGATTTCTACTATAAGTAAAAATATAACATGGAATGTGATGTATTGCAGAGGTGACAAGGCATTTTGCAGCGAGGAATGCAGATACAACCAGATAGCGATTGATGAGAGGAAGGAGCGCCGCCCATCTTCCACTTGTTCTTCATCTTGTTCACCCATATTCACTATCACTCCCATGGCTGCTGCCTTGTACTAGTACTAGTACTACTGCTGGATTTTCATTATATTTATAAAAATTACTGTTGGAGAGGCTTACACAGAATATGAAGGCAGCTCTGAAAGGCTTTGTAGAATACTTTGAAAGCTTTGATTTTGTGCAATTTTGTAAAAGGAATATGATGGTTGATCAGCAATAGAGAAAGCAACGTATAAAGAATAACATTTCCCGAGCATGGAAAAATTAAATGCATTGAACTGTGCCAATTTCTCTCATCCACCAATTTTCTTGCCGGC
Organism: Sequoia sempervirens; assembly: GCA_007258455.2. Lineage (NCBI taxonomy): Eukaryota > Viridiplantae > Streptophyta > Pinopsida > Cupressales > Cupressaceae > Sequoia > Sequoia sempervirens. Next base: position 11,201 of record VDFB02143529.1, on the reverse strand, counting down.
CTTTGGCTTTCCACTTGAGTGGTTAGACTGTTTTTAACACGAGGACGGAACAAAACATTTTAGAGTTGACAAATATGATGTATAGTTTGTATGTGAATTTTTGCATGTGCTAAATTGTTAGCATATCCAATGTATCATAAGCTGTGTGAAACGTTTTTATATTTATAAATAAAAAACATTTGTAATTTCAATTGCAGAGGAAAGTTATGTTTAATTTTAATAAATTATAAATAAATAATGTAATAATCAAATTTAAATAAGGAAGAGTTGAGATTGTAATATTGAAATTTAAAAATGAAATAAGAGACTGAAAAGTTTATTTATTTATGTCAATAGTTTTTTTATTCTTAAATTTTGTTGATTTATAATCATTAATGCAAATTAAATATTAGATATAAAATTAATATATTATATAGAATGTGTTCATAAACATTTATGGATTTATGTTTTCTAGAAAAAAAAAAATATATGATTTAGTTATCCTAACAATATCATGTCATGCAAGAAAAAATGTGTCCTCTATGATTAGGAACATTAGAAACTTATGCTTCTATAAATGATTTCTACTTTCAAGCCAACACAGTACTAATGAACACCTTTGGAGGTTTTCTGTGTAAGGATTCAAGTGTAAGAATTTCTTAGATCTTAGTCAAACCCATTTGTAGGTTTTGAGACCGAAGACACAATACATATTCATGTCTGAATTCCTAGATATTTTGGTACTATTGATGAAATTATATAATTCCTAAAGCTACTACTTGACAATGTGCTTAGACCTATCCTTTGAAATAAATTGCATATAAATTCCTTATTTTTTTCCCTTTTACTATTATCGTAGGAGTTGCCTTTAAATATGGCATCATAGATTCTCAATTCAAATATTATCACACTCTTTCAGAGCTAATAGACAACAATCTAATTTGGTTAAAAGATCAAGTTCAGATTAGTAAGAAACATGATCGAATTTTAAACATAGTATTACATGCATGATTTTGACAAAGGGATGGAAATGCACCCATGATCCACTTGAGTATGTACAAATAAGTGAAATAAGATATGGTATATCTAGTGGATGTTGAAATAGATTGAAAAAGGGATAGTTAAAGGATTTTCGTTAATGTTATCACCATATGCATAAATTATCAATCAAATTATGTCAAAAGACAACTTATTTTAAGACAAGTCAAAACTGAATGTAAATAAGAGGGAAAAATAGTAAAGCATGCACATTTTTCATCTAAGTTTCCAACACTTTGGAAAGATTGTTAATTGTATGTATCATGCATTCTAAAATTAAAAATATAGTAATTGGAATAAGCAACCAGATTTTAAAAGCATAAATAATAGATGATTCTTGATTTTTTTCTTTATGTTCGTAGAGATGTGTTTCCAATATTTCTACACATGCACATGACAAATTATTAGTAGCACCTAAAATAAACATTAAGCATAATCAATTTATAGTTTTGTAATTTTTGTCAACTTTGAAAATTAAATAAACAAAGGGATGTAAATTTTGAGTTTTGAAAATAGAGTCATGGGTTTATGACCAAGTTGCCCCTCCACGAAACCATATAAAATGATGAAAAAGTAAAAGGTGGCATGTTATAGGGAGTTTTTAATGAGTTGGAACTAGTACAACCCCCAAAATAAACACAAATATGAACCAATGTAAATGTTAAAATGAGATTACAATGCATTAGTTTTTCAAAGAGTTAGATCAAGTGTGGAATGCTCAATATATTCATGCATGGACTCATGTAATCATTGATAGTGCAGTAGGATATGAGCAAAGTATACATTCATAAATGACCTCTTAAAAATTTGATAGAAACACTAATAAATCCGTTACAAAGAAGTATAATATATAAAGATATTTTTTTCATATTAGAAATCAAATTTTAGAAAAGGCAACAACATCTTTTTCTACATATTGTTGTAATTTAATGACTAATTTTTTTTATTAATATATATAACTTTCATGATAATTTGACATCTATATTTTATGTCAATATAATTTTAATTAAATGTTAAAATATAACAAATATAGAATATTTTTTTAAAAATCCTGAAGATTAGATCCCAAAAGTTTATATAGAAGTAGTCACTTAGTTGATTTTTGGTGTGCTCTCGGGTTTCAATCTGTACAAGAAATTGGTGCATTGTGGGGAGGTTCATGCACCATGATGTCATCGTTGGCCAAGATCTCATCAGACTGACCAAAATTCCTCTGTGACTTGCTCTTTACGCTTCTAGAACTCTCACCTCTTAAGCTTGCGTAAAACATGAACAGTCGCCTTTGACCATTTTATCTTGTCACCTGAGCTTTGATCTTTGAGGTAGTTGAGGGCCATTCACTCCTTGAGACCTCGTCATCTTGAGGGTGTCGAATCTCCTCCTCTATAGCAAGATCCTATTGAGAGAGAGAGAGGAGCGCAATAAAGCTAGGTCAAGGAACTATATGCTACCCATTATTTGCCTCAACCATATAGTAGTTAGGTGGAGGATTTTTTGTGACTTATTAGTACATGTTTTCACTCCAAGCCTAGATCAACATCATTAATGAGAGAGGGAAGGGTTAGGCTCACAGATGGTTCCACTAGGCCATGCCCCTAGTTTATAAAATTATATTTCCAATTTATAATATGCATATAGATAAATTTTTATTCTTTTCGTAGAAACCTAAAATTGACACCCCATGAACTTTTTCCAAGGTGTTCCCTTCATGCCTCCTCTCATGCACTATCTAAGCCACACATCCTCATGCACCCATTCCTTTTCCTCTAGAAGCAATTTGGATGCCAAAATAAAATTGCATAAAATATAAAAAGAAAAAAATCCAAGGAAACCCAAGTATTTCCCTATTGTAGTACGACATGCAAAAGCACACCAAAATCTAATCCCCAAACTATATAAATTCAAGCAACCACAAAGGGCCACCAACGATAACTTTAAGAAGCTCCCTCAAAAAATGATATAAAATCCTAGCAAAATCTTTCATTTTTTTAGGAAAAAATATTAATTTCTATTAGCAAGTCTTTCCTTTTTTCAAAAAAAAAAAAATTATTGGTGATTTTTTACATCACTAAAATTTTAAAGAAAATTTTGGCGAATCTTGAAAAGTAATAGGAAAATACATTAATTATAATAGAAAATCCATCCAATATAAAAATAATTCTCATGGAAAAGTAGGGGCTTGAGGGTGGAAATTGTCGATGGGTTGAAGAGGTAGACTATAATATTTACTTGCCACCATTGTTTTTAAAATATAATATAATGACCCTCAATGTATTTTATGAGGTAAAATGTACTCACAATTTGTAATTCTCATGGGGCTTGAAATTGCTTTTAGATAATTGATCTAACAACCCTCGTACTCTATGAGGTAAAATGTACACATAATCTATAATGCTCATGGGGCCCGAAATTTTGGGCCCCATGAGAATTATAGATCATGGGTACATTTTACCTAGTGGAATACAACAAGGGCCATTAGGTTATATTATAAATCAATTGTAAAAACTAAAGATTAGAAATATGGTTCTAAAGCAACTAATAATTATGATATACTATTGAAAAATTAATATAGATTTTTACTATAATCTATAAAATTTAGGCAAATATGATATAATCATGTATCAAATATTGTGGCAAATTTTCAAGTTAAAATTTTTAATAAAATAAATTCTTTGGCGATTTAGAAGACTACAATAATTTTTTATAAAAACGTGGCAATTCAAGTCACATTATAGCTCGAACTATTAGCCAATTTTGGATTCCCAAATTTCAACTATTAGCCAATTGACAAATATTAGCCACTAAAAAATTCTCTAAAGGCCACCAAGAAAAAAATATGGATCCAAAAACAAAAGGAAACAATGCATCTAAAATGGGAAATCCAAAGAGACATTCAAATCTCCTCTATTGAAAGCTTCCTTTACTTCTGAACACTTACCATCTAAGAATATTCCATCTTCTAAGTCCATTTTGAGTCTTCATGTCCCAAAATCTGCTATCCTAGATCCTCCATTATCGTAATGCCATCTCTTGCATCTAAGCCTATAATCCAATCAACAATTGCTAGTCACAAAGACTAGTGACCATAAAAATAAAATAAAATTATTTAAAGGCAAAAAAAAACTTAAAAGATCATAATAAATGTAATAAAATTTTACTTTTCAAATTAGTATCAAACAAGTTAACAAAAACAAGTAGCTGAACAAGTAAAAACATTCAAAACAACCCAAACCAAACCAAACCAAAACCATAACATATCCTAAAAACTATTTCGAATATTTAATTTCAAAAGATAGTGGTTATATATATATTTTATTTTTATTTTTATTTTTTTTTGCTATTCTACAAGCCCTGCATTTCATCTTTTGAATAACTACCTAGCTGAAGGGCCCCTGTGCTAAAGGGCCAAAGATGGTAAATAATTCAGATTGCAAACAAGAAATATATAAAAAAATGTGATGAACGTTTCAACCGTGGCAGTAATTGTCAAACCTGTACCAGAATGTGTTTAGAATCTGGCCCATAGTATTAGAGCACATATGTCCACAATTACAATGTGCGGTCAGGAAGGAAAGAATAAAAGTATGATGGGATGTTTGTAGAAACCTAAAACTAAATTAAATAAGCAGCTCCGCTGATTTATAGACTGGCATATATTCAATTCTTTTCTAAACCATGGTCTTTCACTCTACAACAGCTAGTCAATTCAGCTTGCCAAATTATTGAGAAGATTTCATAGGGTGGCCCGATTTACTTGATCTCTGAGGGCATTTGTCTGTTTAAAAAGGATGACAGTCAAGAGAAAACACAGCAAGTCCCTTTAATTCCATGTTTGACAACCCTTCTGAAAACAGTTCAGTCCTCAAATATTTTCGTGTGCTGGTTGGATTTAAGTCTCGTAAATATGGCCGAATCCCTGAAGCAACAGAAGGGTGTTTGAGCCCAACTTCTCCCCTAGATATGAAAAATTATAGCAGATATTCAACAGGCGTAGGCCTTGGAATTCTCGCAGCTCTCGATCATAATAACAACAATGAGCAAAGCCAGGCCATGCCTGTCGTCTCTGTAAAACTGCCATCTTGGAGTAAATCGGAGATAGGAGAGGAGAGTGGTGGAAGATTAAGCAGATGTAAAGAGATGGTTTTTGAAGATTCTGGGACCTCAGCTTTATCCTCGTTTGAACTTGCTGATTTTCTGACTGCTTGTTATCTGTGCAGGCAAAAATTGTCCCACCAGAAGGATATATTCATGTACGGGTAAGATATAAATAAAACTTGTGCTCTTAGAACAAATTTGTTTTATTTGGATAACCCCTTTAATAAATTATGTAAAGTATTCAAAATCTTCTATTCTAATGGAGTGGCGTTTTATTTCTATTGCATACTGAATTTTATAGTAGCATAAATACAGTATAGTGTTCTTTTTCTCAGAATCAATTCACAGGGTAGTTGATTTCAATTCCTTCATCGCATTTCATTCCTAGCTCGGCCTTTAAAAGTAAACAAAAATATTTTTCTTTGTTTCTTATTTTTCAATTAATGGATTTTAATTGTCTATTTCTAAACATCCTCAAGTTAATCAAAGGTTAATTTTAGTTAATAAGAATAAGATAATTATTTATCTTTTAAGTTGAGTGAACCTAAGTTATGTGATGTATTGCAGAGGTGAGCGGCTTAACCGGCACACTCTAAACGTTGACCACTTAGGTGGCCGGGCCCACTTTTAACCTCACCTCTCCCGTTCACCTACTCTTTAACTCCACCTCTGCCTTTTGTAGCGTTTCCGTTTATAGTTTTCCATTTGAGGGATTTCGTTCCCATGTGAATCAACTGGCCCTGTTTCCCGCGTCAAAATCCCGCGCAGCATAAAATCTGTTTGCATTTTAAACGTTTTTAATTGTTAAAAAATTGAGCGGTTTTACTCTTGAGCATGCACCATTTGTTGTTCATTGTGAAGTGAGCACTGACAGGAAACGAGAGGAGAGGGCGTTGGGACTTAACAAAGACAACACAGGTATTGAAGGACATTTTCTACATTTGGCGCTAAATAGTGTGTTTTAATTTCTTGCTCATTTTCTTTGTGCTTCCACTTTTACAGTGACCCCACTTTTATTTTCACTATCACCATCCCCAAATAAGCTCTCGCTTTAACTCAAGCTAAGGGGAACCTTGTATTGGTAACTCAAACTACCTCAAAGTTAACTTTTTTTCTTTTTCAACTTGTTTTCGTCTCTATTGAATCTCTTCCATTCTCATCCTCGTTTTGCTTGTTTGTTTGTATCTAGCTGGTGTGCTAATTGTGTTTCTGTAAATTATAGTCAAAGTTACTATTTTTTCTTTTTCAACTTGTCTTGTGCTACTTTAATTTATATTCAAACAACAATGAAATTCCTTTAGGTTAGGGGACGAAAGACACGTGTCCATGTCCATTTTCCTTTACCCAATTCAGTATCAAAAGAATCCCTACCATATTTGTTATCAAAGGAATCCCTATCATGTATATTGAAGTTGAAGGGATAGATATGTCGCTCTAATGGCCTATTGCAAATTTATTGTGTTTGATATCAGGTGTCATCTAGTCCAACAGCTTAATAGGTTAGTTGATGTCAAGAAACTCCTTTTGTGCATAACCAACAAACCTTGCAGTCAATCAAAGCAACACTGTCACAAGGCACCACCAATGTTGAAAAGAGCCTATCTAACCATTCTTTGCCATTATGTTTAAGACCATATTCAATTAAGACTATTTGCTATCTACAAGAGAATACAAAATTAGTCTACTATCTAAAAGAGAAATTGAAATTAGTGCAGTTTTAAAGCATTCACTTGCACATGCTTTAGCATGAAAGAACCATGGGACTGCAGATGTTTCCCAATTGTCAAAGTTGAATTTACTATAATAAAGCTTTCTATAGTCTATCCTATTGGTGACATTTGACAGTTCCCCTATTCTAGTGATCAGTTTTTCATATTTGGCTAACATTGTAAATGACTAGTCCTTTGCATCTTTTCCTTAGCTTGCACAAGGTCAACGTTTGATTTACAATTATTCCATTGTGAGTTGGGCTGGCATACATGTCTACCAGAGGATTTCCAACTATCCTGACCAGCTTGTGAATTGAGAAGACACATACAACACAACATACAATAGTAATGTTTGTAAGATTAAGGATAATCGTGATCATATGAGTAACTATGTCTATTATGATTACATCTATCTTATAGCCTTGGGATAATGTATTGTGTAGATTGCATAAGGCTAAGGCATTAACACTTGTTGAATGGGGTCAATTTGTTATCTTTCTAATACAATTGGCATCACTCATGTGATTGTCCTTATTTGTAAGTCTTCAAAAATTTATCATAGATTCAAGGATAGGGCTATCCATAGTAGTACTATGATATTTTCTAACAATCCAACTTATTTTCTTGTAATATTTGTTAAGGTGGTTTTATAGCAATCAATGAAAAAATGTGCTACAAGACTATGCTCTAAGGTACATAACTATAAATAATACCATGTCTTAACATCCTTCATTACTAAGGAAACAAAAAAAATTAGTTAGTTTATAACTGCACACTCAATAAAATCAAATAAGGATAATCATATATGTTATTCATGACAATATTTTGATATAATGACAAGGTTATCTTAGCAATATTAGATGTATTTTGGGACTATCTCTTCTATATCTGTGGTATGGAATTTTTAAGTGATGTTGAATTATCATGAAAAGCCTCTTAGGTGATATGGGACTGGCCAATTGGTGATTACTATCAGGCTATAAGAGCAAAATGGTAGAGTTTTACATGATTATGATCTTAATCTTAATGGTAGAGTTTTATGACACTCCTACCCTTAATGAGATAGTCCTCTTAGTTTTTGTGCTTGACTTTCATTGATGCCTAACAAGAAGTTGGAAACCTTCATAATTTAGTACCTAAAGAAATCCTTCATAGAACCTATTATTGTCATTGTTGTTGATTATGATAACCTTAATAAGACTATCTAGGCACGTGCCCATCCTATAATATTTATAGTAGTATTAATAATTGCGATTATCTTGAATGTTTATGGCTTTAATTATTTCCTAACAGTATCATTTTCTCCTATTATTGTTCTCTATGATGGTGTAATGATAGTACATAGGAAATTGACTGGGCCTATAGCTTAATTATGATAATAACCTAGCCTGATTGTTATCTTATGGAAACATTGGTACTTCTACTAACTACTATGAAAGAATTATAGCTCATGTTGATAAGAGGCATACAACTTGTAGAAGTGAAGCATGGCTATATTTTATGTCTTTCCATGATGAACTCCACTTAATTATAGTCTTTTTTGGTGTCTCCAACTCACTTTTGACAATTCCTATTGTCTATAATGGCTCTATGGATACCAAAAAAATATTCTAAAGGTGTGATATCCCTCATGATATTATTAGGATAGCCTAAGAAATATTATAGTTCATTAGTCATATGTAACATCGTGTGCCTATGTTTGATAGTGCTATTGTAGTTGAACAATTATTTTGGATGGTAACTTTATGGGCTATGTAACTAACCTCTATTACATGTTGTGTTATTTCCTAGGCTAATACTATCTTATTGTTGTTATAATAGTCTTAGGATGTCATTTATTATTGACATCATGGTTGTTCTCAAATGGTGTGACTATTCCACATAGTGTTGTGACATATATTTCTTCATTCTTTATTTCTCTACAATCATACTTACACCCTAATGATGAAATGTCGACTAAAATGAAATAATCTTCTTTATGGCTTTAATTTATTTCTTGGATTTAAGCAATGATGTTGACCTTTAAGCAGACATTCCAACTACACAAAGAAAATCAATTTATTAAATCATATAAATTATACTTGCATACATATCAAAAAATAAGTCACCATACTAAAATAATATGTTCATTTAAGAATCATAAAAACTAAACCCTTGTAAATCTATCTCTATCCATGGTTGAAGAGGTATGCATCTACGACCTATTTTTTCTAAACTTCCTAAAATGTTAGGACACATTTACCAAAATTTTCATGTAGAAATAAAGGGTTTTCACAAGCATGATGCTTCCTTAGCATTGAGATTCAAAATGAGGTTGTAAATCACTACAATTAGTTAACCCTAAGGTTGAAATTCAACAAAAGAAGATGAACCAAAAACATTTCCATATTCCAACACCAATTACACAGTTAAAATATAGTTTTCTCTTTACAACAATAATAGGTGGACTTTGATATCATACATGACATGTGTTGAACCTTGTAATAGGTGTTAGGCACCAAAAAATTTCCTTATATAGCTTTAATATGGGTTATGGCTCCTACTTGACATCTATAGCTCTATCATAATAGCTTGGTGAAGGTTTTCAACACATTCCAAACTATCAATTTATCCTCGAAAGTGTTGAGAAAATATAAGGTAATTAATGACCTACTAAAGGGAATTTAATGATGCATTCAAGTTACGCCATATATCCAATGATCCTTGTTCAAACCTTCATTCTAAACTACCTTCTTGCCATCTTTTAAATTTAAATTCTTGACACTAGATGTTATTTTAAAATATAATAAAGGGTTTCAATACTTCAAGGAGGATTTGTAAAGGTTGTAGATACTCCAAAATAGCTTCCAAGCTATTTCCAAGACTATTTAATGGTTTCATGAGAGTTTTAAGGGGTTAATCTCATGGTGAACACTTAGAGACTTTTCTAATGCATGAATGATAGCAAGATAACATAAAATTGCCATGATTACATTCTTGACACTCAAATTCTATAATTTCAATCATCTTTGTCACGATTTGTAAGATCAAGTAGAATATTACATTTTCTATCAAAATTTACTCATATATTCATTCAATTTGTTATAGATCATAAAATCTTAACTTGACTAATTTTAGAAGCATCCTCAAATTGAGGATGAAGAGAGTACACACTATAAGTGTTATATTTTTAAAAAATTAGTAAAGAGATTGATAGTGTCATACAAGTTACCTTAAATTTGAACAATTGGATAATTCAACTTGAGGTTTTCAAATTAAACATACAATTGCACACAACTAAATATAAAGAAATTCAAACCCATTCATGGGAACTTTCCTTGAAAAAATTCAAACCCATTGATACATTCTAAAGCTTTCTTTCCAAGCATAAAGAAAGGAAACTATTACAATTGTTTTTAACATACTCATTAACACATTCATGGAAAGAATCATTTCATATCTCTAACCCACAACAATGAAATTCAAATTCAAGTAGTGGAGACAAACTTTGACAACACATTGAAGGCTCTTACAAAATCTATACATGTGCCATGTGAAGAGCACATGGTCTTCAAAGACCTTCCAAAATCATAGATACACCTTTAACAAATACATGAAAATATTAAATATGAATGGCCAACTAGGGCTTTATAGAAGCCTTTAGATTATTTTGAACATATCTACTATTATTGATGACTCAAAATTTCTATTGAAATGAAAGAAAAGTAATTTTATGATATTACACTAGTTTGATATTCATACAAATCCAATTGTGCATTTCTTAAATTGAAATTAACCATTTATCCTTATCACATTAAAATTTATTATTCATTGTTTATTTCACTTTTATAATCATTCCCACATTGACATTCGACATCCTTGGGATCTTTACCTCTAATTTTGATGATGGGTATAATTGCAATAATTAAACGTAGCATGTTTTGAATGGTTATCAAACATGTCTACAATTTAGACTACCAAATGTTTTATATCGTGGAGATTTTCTAATCAAATTCTAATAGTTTTTTGTCTATTAGATGGATGTCAATTGGTCTCGCATCATGGATGAAGTCATTCAACACCCCCCTAGTGGAAAGTTTTCCTACCAAGACCTTTCATGGGAGACATATGTTCTTAAAGGCTCACAATTATTTTCAGCTTGGATTGAAATTGATAGATTGAAAGACTTTATCGCGGGAGAAAGTTCAAGGGACTCATACCCAACCTTCTTCAGCAAAAGTAATATAAAGAAACCATCTCATCATTCTAATAAAAAAATCAGGATTAGTAGCTTTTTGGAATGGGTGATCCCAGAATAGTGGTTTACAATTTTTGGCCAAACTGGACACACATTTTATTTTTTAACTAAATCTTCACATTCGGGTACCTATAGCGGTTAAA
>VDFB02143528.1:0-56046 GCA_007258455.2 Sequoia sempervirens | reverse complement strand
CAATAATTCAAGTGATATTTCACACCCTCAAAATTGCTCACCAATTGAGAGTTTTTGTTCTCAATGGCCAAAGAAAACTGTAGAAACCCTAGGCTCCACAACCATCAAACATCAACATCAACAACAACAAATCTGGATCATGAGAATGAAGCCCATGATGTCTATTTATACTTTTTCCTCAAGAAGTCGGCCTCCTTCTAGAACTTTCCCAAGTCACCTTCTAGAAGGAATATTATAATATTATTTTTATTATTTTATTATTTTGCACTTTATAATAAAATAATTATTCATAACATAAAGTGCAAACATAACATTACTTTATAACATGAGGTTTCTAAAAATAGAAACATATCAAGACATCATTAGAACACCTCCATATGTAGACTGAATCACGAAATGAGCCAACCAATCATCTGGGTATCTGCCAAATGACCCTCTTATCAAGCTCCATTAGCCTACGAGGATCAGGAATAGGCTAATTCCTCAAAACTCCATTGTTCATAAAAAATGGGACATTACATTATATGTGTTTATATTGATTGAATTTGTAAATGTTTATATCATTTTAATATTATATATATATATAATCACTTGATCATGATCATGGTTTATTTGTGTCTATCATTATTATAAAGGTGGGGCGCCCTAGGGCAGATGATATGGATTATCACAGCCTAGAGAATGTGGTTTTGCAAGCGGACGAACATGGAGCTGTGAATATCGAAGTTGAAGTTAATGATCCTATGGAAGAAGATGATCATGCACCAGAAAACACAGTTGAAGATGTTGGTACAAATACATTGATCCATGACACATTTAGTGGTAGAGCTGGTCATGATGATCGAGATGACTTTGATGATGTTCATGATTTACCTGTACTTGAGAAGGCATACGAGCCCCTTTATGAAGGCTCCCAAACAACTCTTCTCTTTGTTGTATTGTTGATGTTGAACTTGAAGGTTATGAATGGTTTATCAAACATAGCAATCTCACGGATGTTAAGGTATGTCATATATGTCATTTTTTTTCATCTATTTTAATTGTTGTTAGTTTATCACTAGTAAATAAAGGATGAAATATGTACCATTAATATTCTTTATATTAACAAATTATTTTTTGTTGTAGATTGATTGGTGAATTTTTTTTACCACCATCAAATATTTTTCCTCGCTCATACCGAGATTTATCTAGCATTATGAAAGATATCGGAATGGAGTATCAAGTAATAGATGCATGTCTTAATGATCATATTATATATCATAAACAACAGGAATTTGCAACAGAATGCCTAGAATGTCATATCAGTAGATATCGAACAAATCAACTAACAAAAAAGGTGCCTTGCAAGGTTCTTCGTTATATTCTCATTATTCCACGTATGCAACGATTATTTAGGTGTGAAAGCTTAGCGCAATTTATGGATTACCATACACAGAATAGAAGTGGCGATGACATGGAGGAAAAATGGCCACATTTTAAATAAGAACCTCATAATCTTAGGCTTTCATTGGGAGCGGATAGTGTCAATCCATTTGGAGAGCTGAGATCTATTTACTCGGTGTGGCCTGTTTTTGTTATCAACAATAACATTCCTCCATGAATGTCAATAAAGAGGGGGCACATAATGTTGTTAATGATTGTTCCAGGTATTTGTTTACATCAATTTTCTTTAATGTAGTAGCATCTCATTTGTCTTATTTTTTGCATAATGACATATTTTTTTCATTCAATAGTCATGTATATTAATTTATATATATTGTAGTAAAATGTTATAATAATTATGTAATGTTTATGTTCATTCAACTAGGTAAGTACATATCGAGCCTTTTATCAATGAGTTACTAAAGTTATGGAATGGCGTCACTATGTATGACGTCTCTAGACCAATAGGACAAAGACAATTTCAATTCCATGCAATGCTTGTATGGACAATTCATGATGCCCCAAGGCTAACATATTTTTGTGGTATGTTATAACCTTTATTTTAACAATATTTAATTTGATGTAAGTAGTATCATGCATGTTTTTAAAATAATCTATTTAAACACTTTCTTATAGACAAAAAGAATTGTATATTTAAATCCAATTATATATATGATCTTGTGGATCATTTCAAACTAAAGAAAATTTGCATGTCAATTTTGTGAGTGCAAAGATGAAATCGTCTTTCAACAAGTTTAGGAAGCGGAATTCTGTTTGTTGATATAGGAACTTCCTCCATAGAAATCGCAAGTATCAGAACTACTAAAACATCTTTTCAATGGGAAGAAGATACTACATCAAAACCACAAAGAATGACACCTAGCCTATGGAAGTTGGAATATAATAAAATTAATCATCAAGATTATAAATCAGATCAAATTGTTTATCTATCATATATGATATGTTTTGAATTTATATTTTTATATTGTGTTGTGTTTACTCATGTTGTAATTGACAATGATTGTCGTTGTTAATTTGTTTAACTTATATGCTTCATAAAGGTTGTCAAGGCATTAATGGTTGGCTTCCACAGGGACTAAAACTTATCGAGAAAATTTAGTAGGTTGCCCTACTATGAGAATAAAAGTGTGCATTTGTTTGATACAATGCATATCGGAAGAATATAGAAGCGTTATGAAAAATATTGGATGGAAGGCATGACAAAGAAAAAAATGTCAAATTTGTAGTGACATTCAAGAAGCCAATCATGCAATGAAAAATGTCATTCAATTAAATAGTGATGGAGACCAAGTGTAATATAAGTTCCCTTCCTTGGTTACTAGCAGGCAACAAAGCAATGCTATAAAGAAGTCATCTGAAAAATTCGATTTCACGGGATTTGTTCTTGAACATAAACAATATAATAACAAAAGGTGAAGATTTGAATTAGGGGATGAAGCATGATTGGCATACCTTCATTAAGGTGGTAATGCAGTATATTATATACACTTGCATAATGCATGTACTTTTAGGTGTATTGTGTTTACTACTTTGGAAAAATAATGAAAAAGATCATTTTATAATTGTTGCGGTATGTTCTACCTCTATCTCTCCCGGAGACAACTTTGACAACAATGTCAAGCAAGTTATATATGATCTTGGAAAATACATGAGGTAAGTAGCAATATTTTTTCAATTCGTTGTATACATCTTATAATTGCCATTTGTTTTACTTGTTATGTAATACACTGTATATTTTTGTTAAATCTCGTTAATATATTTGCCCCTTGAATCACTTGTAGATGGTTGTCATCTAAAGAAATCCATAAAGAAGATATAAATTATTGGAAGAGAAAAATTCTTCGTCTAATTTGTGAAATGCAAAAGTGTCTACCTTCGACATTTTTCAATGCACAAGAACACTACCTCATACACCAAGTTGAGGAGATTGAATTGTGTGGACCTGTACACACAAGGTCAATGTGGATGGTTGAGAGGCACTTGAAATTTTTGAAGGCTTTGGTTAGAAAAAGAGCACATCCTGAGGGTTCCATGGTGGAGGGATATATAGTATACCAGACCATGGTGTACATTAGTGAATATTTTCCTAAGTTTACAGCAAAGATCCATGTAGATCACATTTGGGACCCAACTCCATTAAAAAATTTGAAGGGGAGTACCTAATAGGGAAAGGTAGATTGAGGAAAGTGAGAGGTAATTATAAGATGGTCATGGAGATTAATTGGAATACATTTTACATATGGTTTTTATGTATATTGTACTTATTTAATTTTTTAATCTTCAATATACATCAATTATAAATTAAGATGCGTATACTATGGTATTTAACTAATTATCGTCATTTGTGAATTTCATTTTTTGATCTGAGTTGGTCGAGAGTGGGATGCACTACATTTATGCGTTACAAACAATCTTGATTGGATGATGGTATGGATTGAATGATATCAACAATCTGGTCACACATTAACATGGGAAGGTGTGGCTTCATTGGTTAAAGAAGCTCATCGTAATGGAGATTCCAATGTTACACAAAGGGAAATTGATTTAGCATATGGTTTAAGAGATAAACAGGTACGTATAAATATATTAATCACTCATATTATTTAATTATTTTCAATTATATTGATGTATATATATGTTGAGATTGTTTTCTTTGCATACATTCGGCCAAGAATAAATATGTTTATCGACTGACGATATTGCAATAATTTTTACATGTTTGATATATTGCAGGTGAAACGCTACAATGCTATGTGGTTCAATGGTCATAAATTTCGAATCAAAATTTTTGGATGACATGAAGAAAACTTGTGATTATGGTATAATTGCAGTCTTTCAGATGACTAATGTTTCATCTAGAAGCGGCATACATCCAGAAGTCTCAGAAAATTGATACTATGGGATTTTGGATGATATACTTGAGTGTGACTTTAAGTCCTTCAAATTAATTCTATTCGTCGTCCTATGGTACAAGCTACGATTGAATGAAAATGATCCCGAGAGAACTATTATTGAACGTGATAATGGATTTACCATGGTTAATACAAGGTTGATCAAGCGAGCTGGAAATGAGCCCTATGTTCTTCCAAGCCAATGTGAGCAGGTATTTTACTCAGAGGTTCCAAGTAAACCGGGTTGGTCATTTGTTGTTAAACATGATCCAAGAGGAAGACCGGTAAAGTATAATGTGGTGGAAGAAGAAGATACTGAAGAACTAAAAGATGATGTAGATGATGATCAGGATCAACAGTTAGTTGATGATGTCCCTAACGAAGATGTCGAAGAGGAGGAACTAGATCATGATGATGTAGGAGTTAATGTTCATGAAGATGATATCCATGTGGATGATGACATTATCGAAACTGATATCGATGACGATGATGATGATATGACCAATCCTTACAATGTCAAATCTGGGTTGGATGATACAGACAAACATTTGGATAAAGAAGAAGATCAATGACATTGAAATGT
The DNA here is from genome assembly GCA_007258455.2 of Sequoia sempervirens. Taxonomy (NCBI): domain Eukaryota; kingdom Viridiplantae; phylum Streptophyta; class Pinopsida; order Cupressales; family Cupressaceae; genus Sequoia; species Sequoia sempervirens. The sequence continues at coordinate 51,129 of VDFB02143528.1, read as the reverse complement.
ATGAGTTAGGCGATTATATTATCTATTTGATATTAATTTCTTGATAGAATTATATTTGACTTATGTAGTTACATAATTAATTTAATGATGTACTTTTTAATGTTTGAAAGGTCAAAAAATTAAAACATTTCAATAGTGATGTTAACAACCTTGAAATTAGTGTGTTTTATGTATCATGTGATCATAAAAGATTAAAAAGTCAGTTGTAGAGGTGGTTGTTCAGTGGTTGAAGTGTAAAGGCCTTTAAAAGGCATAAAGTGATCATTGTAATGGTTGTTGATGGTTGAGGATTTAAAATACAAGCTCTTGACATTCGAAAATCTATGTTTTTCTTCAAAATTTCTGTATTTTTCTTGTTATGCACCACTGTATGATCACATGCAGCCATATTTTGATGTGAAATCAATTCCAGGTCATGAAGATAAGTGTTAGCTTGGATTTGAATCTAATTTGAGGGCTTAAGGCATTGATTTGAGTTAGAAAGCTTCATTTCTTTGCATACAACCTGGTTACCCTATTTTTGAGGGTTTTGTAGTCCAAACATGATATAAAGGGGCTCTTACACTTTTTGTGATTACTGTAGCTTGTGTAAGAGGCCCCATGGATACTGTTGTAATTGTAGGATGCATGAATAGGGTGTACGATGAGAAATAAAGAAGGTATAGTTGTTGTCCTCAAGAGTTTTGTGAAGAAGAGCATGTGAAATGAGAGGTACCTTCTAGCCCGATGCTTGTTTGCTCCTTCATTTTCTATAAGAATAATTTCAAGAAAAAAAGTACGGGTTAGCAGGTTAGATATTTTTTGGTCACATCTAGGTAGAGTTGCAGAGCAAATTGTAAAGTTCGATGGTTTTAAGGAAAATGCAATTTAGGTTTTGAATTCATGGGGATTTAATGTTTTATGACAGTACTAGCATTTGAATTGAAATGATTAATTCAAACTCATGTCTCTCCATTGTACATGCATATCTAAATTTTGAATAAGATAATCAAGGGTTGTCTCATTCATCTCACTCTTGTGGTGTGTATGATTTATGTTTTGGCTTTAATTCAAGGAATTAATTAAAATGCTTGAATGGGATTGTAGGTGGATATGTTCTATATAAGGATTTGATAAGTAGAATTGGGTTAGAATACATATTGATGAAATGGTAAAGCAATGTTCTCAAGGATCTTATAGGTTATGTGTTAAATCTGTCATAAACCCTTAGATGTTTATGAATTTGACTCCCTCAATGGATATATGGCATTGATGTAAGTTGTACTAATTTGTATGGTTCAGTATTTTGTTTGTCTTTACCTAGTGCTTGCTACAAATTGCAAATCAATGACTATTTTACACTGTGGAATGTGTTGTAGTTATCTCATGCTCCAAATAGTTGATATTACTGATGAACAACCAATTCTATTCAGTATTATGCTATTATGTTGAGCTATTAAATGAGATTATTTGTTGTTGTTAATGTTGTTTATGATAAGGGTGTAGAGGTTGTAAACGCATTAAGGGATCACCCTCCCGGGTCTTGTAGAGCCCAAAGTGTAGGTCTTTAAAATCCTCGTCAGTTGGTCTAGGTCCTTCGAGCTGCCCTTGATTGGAATTGGCAATTCCATAGGTAAATTAGAAGACCAACTTGGTTACAGTAAAAACAACCAACAGGTAGAGGGGAGAGAGATAGAGGGATTTAGTGAGAGAGAGACAGAGAGAGTGGGAGAGAGATAGAGGGTAGAGGGGAGGGAGATAAGATTGAGTGAGAGAGAGAGACTCAAGAGAGGGAGAGGGGGTAGGAGGGTGAGACTTAAGAGAGAGAGGGAGGGAGGGAGGAAGTGGGAGAGAGATAGAGGGTAGAGGGTAGAGGGTTTAAGGGTTTAGAGTTTAAGGGTTAATGGTTTAGGGTTTAGGGTTAAAGGTAGATGGGAGAGAGATAGAGGAGTGAGTGAGAGAGACCTAAGAAGGAGAGAGAGAGTCTGAGGAGGGGAATTTTGAGAGAGAGGGAGAGTGGGAGAGAGATAGGGGTAGAGGGTTAAGCATAGAGGAGGTAAAGGTTTAAGGGTTTAGAGTTTAAGGGTTAAGGGTTTAGGTTTAGGGTTAAAGGTAGAGGGGAGAGAGATAGAGGGAGTGAGTGAGAGAGAGAGACCTAAGAGAGGGAGAGGGGGTAGAAGGGAGAGTCTTGAGAGAGAGAGAGGGTAGAGGATTTAAAGATTTAAGGGTTAAAGGTAGAGGGCTAAGGGTAGAGTGGAGAGACTTAGGAGAGAGAGAGAGAGAGAGAGAGAGAGTTGGGAGGGGGAAGGGAGAGGGGAAGAGGGGAGGAAGGGGAGAGAGAGAGACTTGAGAGAGGGAGTGGTGCTAGGACGGAGAGACTTCAGACAGAGAGAGAGGGAGGGAGTGGGAGATAGATAGAGGGAGAAAGGTTTAAGGGTAGAGGGTAGAGGGTTTAAGTGTTTAGGGTTTAAGGGTTAAGGGTTAAGGGTTTAGGGTTTAAGGGTAGAGGGGAGACACATAGAGGGAGTGAGTAAGAGATATAGAGAGACCTAAGAGAGGGAGAGGGGGTAGAAGAGAGAGAGAGAGAGAGAGAGAGAGAGAGAGAGGGTTTAGAGGTGTTTAGAGTTTAAGGGTTAAGGGTTTAAGGTTTAGGGTTAGGGGTAGAGAGGAGAGATAGAGAGAGTGAGTGAAGACGAGAGAGGGGGAGGGTAGGAGGGAGAGACTTGAGAGAGAGAGAGAGAGTTAGGGGTTTAAGGGTTTGGGGTTTAAGGGTTAAGGGTTTGAGGGTTATGGGTAGGGAGAGATAAGAGGATTTAGTGAGAGAGAGGGAGGAGTGGGAGACATATAGAGAGTAGAGGGTTAGAGGTAGAGGAGGGAGATAAGAGTGAGTGAGTGAGAGAGAAGAGACATGAGAGAGGAGAGTCACGAGGTGGGGCTTGAGAGAGGAAAGAGGGAGGGAAGCCGAGGGAGAGAATAAGAGGGTAGAGTAGAGTTTAGAGTTTAAGAGGTTAAGGGTTTAGGGTAGAGGGAGAGAGATAGAGGAGTGAGAGAGACCTGAGAGAGGGAGAGGGGTAGAAGGGAGAGACTTGAGAGAGAGAGAGGGTAGAGGGTTTAAGGGTTTGGGGTTTAAGGGTTAAGGGTTAATGGTTTATGGTTTAGGGTTATGGGTAGTGATGGTACTTCAAAGTTTTGTTCTCTATGTTCTATTTTATCCTGCCTTGTGTCTCTGGTCATCTATGGTGTTTGGGAAAAGTCTAAGGATGGGGTTTTACCTTCATCTTCATGTAAAACCATAGTGTTCATCTTACACCTTGGATGGGATCTATTTGGCCGTTACTTTTTGGGAAGGTTTTAAAATGACTTAAGCCCCATCGCTTCGTCTAGGCTGGGCCCCCTTTTGTTTTATCATTTTATTTCCTTCGCTTGACTTTATTTTTCCTAAGTCTTTTGTTGGTCCTGTGTTCCCTCGTTAAAATGAATTATGTCATTGTTTTTCATCGGCCTAGTGATGTCCCCTTATTCCTTTAAGGGAGAGGGCCCAGTAGTCATGTAGGCTAACTTTCTCAGCATGTAGCAATTGACTAGAATATCGTAGAACCTTCATTTTTTTTTTGAAATGTAGACTGGTCTCTTATTTATCTATAACTAAGGTTTGGAGGCATGACTCATCAAGCAACTCACCACATCAGAAGATCTTTTGAGAAGTGTCTAAAATTTTACTTTTTAAAGGTTTGACCAAAACTTAATCATGGAACCCCCAATAGTTGAACCAAAAAAATATCATTTGTTGCTTGTAGAATATGATATTTTTATTTAAATTAAAATTAATAGACAACCTAAGTGGACCAAATACTTATTGATAACCATAAATCTTTGATATCTCTACCTTTTATATTCAACACATATGGACTAATAGTTGAACACAAAAGATCTATTTGTTGTTATAAAAACAACACATAATTTTTTAAAATACAACTTATATTGAACAAAAATGGACCAATAGTTGAACACTAAAACTTTTTGACAATCCTTCACATTTAATGGGAAAATACATGTTATTTATTGTGCTCACCTTTTATATTTGTGATAGGACAAACTATTAATATAAAACTATCTAATGCTTGTACATTGCTACCCAATTGTTGTACACATAAGAACAATATTTTTTCACTATGATAACAATACTTGTTTAAATGAGTGTCTTATTTTATTAAATGAGCATTTTATTTTTTAAATGATATACTTATAGTGGAGAGTTGTGATATTTTATTTGAAACAAAAAAATACTTATTTCACTTCTTAATGAATGTATTTATGTTTTTTTCATATAACATTTAGAGGTTCTCATCTGTTCAAGTATGGGTCCATTTTTTATCAACATTCGGTTTTTTCTTTATTTACATTTGGACTGTTTATTTACAATATATATTATAAATATGTGGTAAGACTGGGTGTTATCATCACGATTGAGTGTGAGACTATTGGACCCCACATGACTATTGGGCCCTCTCCCCTAATAAATGTTTTTATTTTGCAGAGGGACAAGTTTGCATGGTTGTAGATCAATCGTCATGTGATCTCAGTCGTTCCCTACCATCTTGCGATGACCCCACCATACTATCTTTGTTGATCATGATATCATGGGCGAGCACCACGTGTCTCATCCAGTGAAGCTGAAGGAATGATAAATACTTTGATGCGTCTTTAATACATTATGTCGCGGGTTACTAAAGTAGTTATAAGATGCACGTGTTTTAAATCAACAGAGATGTTATAATATTGGTAGAAAGGTGCTTGATGGTTAATAACAAGGCTGGTGACTGTGTTGAACGAATAGGATTGTCGATGGTTGAGATCCACGGTTGCCCACCATCGTGTGATCAAAAATTGTGAGGTCTTTATTGATTGTGATATCACGGGCAGGCACCATGTTGATCTCCTTGGCAACAAGTAGTATGGTGGGCCCCTTATTGCCATGATGGAGACTATGTAAGTTTGCTTTGAAGGCAACTGTCTGATGATCTCACCAAGGTGAAGGATCAATGACTAATATTTGAATCCACATCAAATGCGATTAGAGTCATTCGTGCAATGCACGAGTAAGCTTTAATGGAGGCCATGACATCTACTGCCATGGTTTGATTGAAATAAAGCAACTATTTTTCTGCTTTTGGTATCACAAAGCATTCAAAACATCTTAAATGAGGATTTTCGGTGGATATGTTCTATATAAGGATTTGATAAGTAGTATTGGGTTAGAATACATGTTGATGAAATTGTAAAGTAATGTTCTCAAGGATCTTATATGTTATGTGTTAAATCTATCATAAACCCTTAGATTTTTATGAATTTGACTCCCTCAATGGATATATGGCACTGATGTAAGTTGTACTAATTTGTATGGTTCATTATTTTGTTTTTCTTTACCTAGTGCTTGCTACAAATTGCAAATCAATGACTATTTTACATTGTGGAATGTGTTGTAGTTATCTCATGCTCCAAATAGTTGATATTATTGATGAACAACCAATTCTATTTAGTATTATGCTATTATGTTGAGCTATTAAATGAGATTATCTATTGTTGTTAATGTTGTTTACGATAATGGTGTAGAGGTTGTAAACGCATTAAGGGATCACCCTCCTGTCTTGCGAGCCCAAAGTGTAGGAGGTCTTTAAAATCCTTGTCGGTTGGTCCAGGTCCTTCGAAGTTAATTTTGATTGGAATTGGAAATTCCATAGGTAAATTAGAAGAGACCAACTTGGTTACAAGAAAACAAACTTCAAATGTAGAGGGGAGAGAGATAGAGGGATTCAAAGGAGAGAGACGAGGGAGCGGGAGAGAGATAGAGTGGGTACAGGTTAAGGGTAGAGGAGGGAGATAATAGTGAGTGAGAGAGAGAGAGACTTGAGAGAGGGAGAGGGCGTAGGAGGGTGAGACTTGAGAGAGAGAGGGAGGGAGGGAGGGAGGGAGTGGGAGAGAGATAAAGGGTAGAGGGTTTAAGGGTTTAGAATTTAATGGTTAATGGTTTAGGGTTTAGGGTTAAAGGTAGAGGGTGTTGGTTTGTTTTTTACACTGTAACCAGGTTGGTCTTCTAATCTACCTATGGGATTGCCAATTCCAATCAAGGGCAGCTCGAAGGACTTGGACCAATTGACGAGGACTTTAAAAAGCTTCATACACTTTGGGCTCTACAAGACTCGGGAGGGTGATCCCTTAATGTGTTTACAACCTCTGCACCAATATCATAAACAACATTAACACATAACAGATAATCCCATTGAATATCTCAACACAATAGGATAATATCGAATAAAATTGGTTTTTCACCGATAATATCAACTATGTGGAGCATGAGATAACCACAACACAATCCATAGTAAAATATAGTCATTAATTTGCAATTTGTAGCAAGCTCTAGGAAAAGACAAACAATTATTGAACTACACAAATAAGTACAACTTAGATTAGTGCCATATATCCATTGCAGGAGTCAAATTCATAAGCATCTAAAGGTTTATGACAGATTTAATACATAACATATAAGATCCCTAACAATATTGCATTACAATTTCATTAGTATACATTCTCACCAAATACTACTTATCAAATCCTTATACAGAACATATATGCTTATAATCCCATTCAAGCATTTTAATTAATTCCTTGAATTAAAGCTAAAATAAGGATTATACACACCACAATAGTGAGATGAATGAAACAACCCTTAGTCATCTTATTCAAAATTCAGATATGCATGTACAGTGGAGAGACATGAGTTTAAATTTATCATTTCAACTCAAATGCTAGTACTATTATACAACATTAAATCCCCATGAATTTAAAACCGATTACAGAATAACTCAGAACCTAAATTGTATTTCTCTCTAAAACCATTAGACTTTACAATTTGCTCTACAACTTCACCTAGACTCGACTAAAAATTATCTAACTTGCTAACCCGTACTTCTGGCCTTGAAATCCTTCATATAGAAAATGAAGGAGCAAACAAGCATCGGGCCAGAAAGTACACATGTCACCAGCCAGTTGGCACACCTGGTGATATTCCAAAAATTGTTACAACATCCATCACCTTGGAGAATATTCTTGTTCATCATGTCAGCTGAGAAAAATTGATGCAACAACAAAAAACCACAAGAAACCCATGCCGAGAATGCCATCAAAGAAAAACTAGAAACCGTTGTAATCGCAACATCTGATTTACCACATGTTAGTAGTCCATTCCTTTTACTCTTCCTCAGTCAAATATTTAGTTATCCATTTCTGGTATTCTTCATCAGTCGGCTAGTCAAAATTAATCACCTCATTCACCTTGGCATTATAAGGTGTGTTTTTTACCGCTACTTGATTTGCATCTCTTTCAAAAGCTTCCAAAAATGAGTAGGTACTAATGATTTTATCCATACAGCTCACCAACAAGTCATAATCTAAGTCATCACAAATTAATTTAATTTGATCATTGATGACTTCACTTGCTTGATCCTGCCACTACTGGAGTGACCTGATTTTCCCCTACTCATCAATTATATCTGGTAACAATGTGTTACCCCAATCATTAAAATTGTTCACCAATTCCCTGATCTTCCTACTCAAATCATCTGGTAGGGTTTGAAAACCTTGCAATGATTTAACCAACACTTGAGTAGGCTTTAATGATTGGGGCCTATTATTTGTATCAAACTTTGAAGCCTTATACATGACATCCAAATCACTAGCCCTAGGGATCCAATTTTCAATCAATGGTATCACTACTTCTTGATCCCTATCAATATTCTTTATTGCATCTAACAACAAAGAATATAAAGAATGTATAGATAGCAATTTACTATCAACCTTTTCATTTAAATGCCTCAAGACAGTAGTAACAATCTCCTTTTGCTTTGAAAGAGATCCCTCCTCTCTTACCTTCAATGATGTCTGCAATTCATCAATTCTTTGCAAGAGCTACTTCTTTGTAGGATCAACAAAGCACTCTGTTTCTTCATCAATTTGTTCTAGAGGGGTGAGAGAAAGATTCTGACTGGGAGACCCTGGTGTGGAAACAATTGGAGAAGTAGGAGGCACTAACCCTACTGTGGAACGTAATGTACTGGTCTCTGGAGCACTTGATGTCTCCCCAATCTGTTTATACCTAAACCTTTCTACCTCAGTTTGCAACTCAACATTCCTCTATTGCATATTGTTGTATTCCTCAATCAAAAGATTATACTTCTCCATTAGGCTCTTCTTTTCAACCTCCTCCCTTTCAGCAATCTTTTGGGCCAATTTGGCCACATTCACAGTCAAATTAGTGGCCTCAGTGGTTGAGGTCTCTGAAGCTCTCTTTATTATTAATCCTCCTCTGAAATTTGGATTAATATCCGTAGCATTTGGCTTTCTTCCTTGAGGGGCCAATGCCCAAATTGCCAAAGTTTCATATTCCTCACTGAAGGCAGAATCTTGCACTGCTGCCTTGACTTCTTCTTCAGAGTCTTGCAAAGAATTCTTGGACTTTAAAATAGCATTAAATGCTATAGGATCTGCAATGTCCCATTCATGCATAATCAACACACCAGCTTGACTCACCAGTCTTCTTCCCTCTTCAGGAGTGATGTTCTTAAATTCTTCCATTAATTCAGCTTTTACCTCATCATTATATTGGTCTGACATGTCAGGCCTTAGTTCTCTTCTCTTCTTACATTTCTCTTGATATTCTTCAAATTTCATCCTTCATACCAATTGCAAGAATACATGAGTTTTTACAAATTTATTGTCATCTAGAAACTCCTTACATGCTTCCATTCTTGCATCTTGTACAGTTTTGTCTTTCATATCTAAATGAGATAGAACCAATTCAGCTGGCCTAGGAGGGGAAGGCATACCAACCTGCATGTCTTGATTAGTAACAATGATTTCATCCATCATATCCTCCTATGGTTGATCAATTCTTTATCTTTTAGGGCTTGGCTCAGATGGTGGTGATGAGGGACTGTCTTCTAGTGATGATTCTAAATCAATGATTTTAATTGCCCCAGGAACTTTGAATTTTGGACCTAGTTGTGAAGGCAACTTCATTATTTGCTTTCCTTTTTTGTCCACTTTCTTTTCATCACTGCTATCATCCTTTTTCCTCCTATAAATAGGCCAACTTTTTGTAGGCTGGTATGATGGCCTTGTTTCAATTGGCCTAGCAAATTGTTCCTGTACACCCAAACTCAATTCTAAATTTATCCTTTTGGTCCTCAATGTGCCCATAATTTCCTTGAAGTTCTCTATTAGAAAGTCAATCTTCTTATGGTATGGATTGAACTCCAACAATGGATTATACTTTAGATCCATCTTATGCACAATATCTAATAGCTTATCATAATCTATCCATTTCTCCTTGTTCAACTCCTATCTATTTAGATCAAATTCATTTCTGATCAAATTCTCAGGAAAGTTGAACTCATGCAAAATTTTCCAACCTTTATTCTTTGTCTGAAAAGGGAAAAGAAACCCTCAAGATCATGCTGCTACTTTGGACCACACCTCAAATGGTAATCATCAAAGAATTTCTCAAAATGCACCCAACCTCCTTTTGAAAAGGCAAAATTAGACACCACTGTATAATCAGGGAAAAATGTTCCCTTACCCCTCCCTGTGAGGTTGTCCTCATGGATACAACCTATTTGCCACAAAAATTTTGCAAACCCCACTATTGGTGGCACATTGTATGGCAGTATATGGGGGATTCCTTGAAAACCATATACTCTCAAAACAATGCTGACTGGGTATGGGATAATGTCACCCCAGTTATGGAAAACTTTCAATTCTAGCTTCCTCCCTTTTGGCTTGAGGAAATCATGCAATTCCTCAAGGATCCTAGGTACATTCACCATCAGTCTAGCCCTCAATCTAGAAACAAAGCAATTATCAAATTGCACATAACTAGTGCTTTCCTTATTGCAAGATAAATCTGCAGCCCATAATTGTATTGGCAATCTTTCTCCATCAACCGATTGCCTTAATTCCATCTTTTCAGAGAAAAAGTCAGCATTCTTGAACAAGAACATGTGCATCAACATAGAATACCAGAAGAATTGAGTGCCGGTATCATTTTTCTGTAACTTTGACAACCCTTCATGTATCCTCTCAGCCAAGAAAGAAGTAAAGTCATATGTCACAGAAAAGTTAGGGTGTTGTATTTGCACCCCCATGAACATGTATGCAATAGGCATCACCGCACCAGGAATGAAACCCAAAATCTGACACAATGAATAGAAAGTGGCCAATAAATTATTTGCAAAACAGTTTAATCTGAAAGGTTCCTGGTCACTGGGGCTGATATGAAATCGTGAACCTCCCACCCTATCCAGATGAGGTGGAAGCAACTTAGTTCTAAAAAGAGACTTCAACTTTGCATATTCTTGCTTGATTTCCTCAAGATTGATAGGAACCAAGTCTTCACTTGGTTCACTGAATTAAAAAATCTACTGGACCTCTTCTCTATTAACGCTCAACAAAACCTTTCCATCATTATCCCTGATTACCCGTGTGATAGGGTCATATCTTGTAGCCACTAACCTAAGTAAGTCTATGTCAGGGAACGCGTTTGGGACCACCAACTTTCCCCAATCATACATCCAGCCGTTTGAAAACGGGTGAGGAAAATTCCTTTGTCCATACCATAATTTAAACATTTCCAAGCTTATGAGAGGAAACCTAGCATTGGCAATGTTAGAGTAATTATTTACTAACCCTTCCCCCAGGATTTTCCCTCACATTAGAACTAATCCCTTCTTCCTATCATTCGTTGACCAGGGCAATTGATCCAAGAAATCATCATACAGGGTTCTTCTTAAATAGTCAACTTGGCCAGAATGTTGCTTTGGCGATGCCATCTTGGACAAACTAGGGCCTTTTTACAATTTCACACTTCGAATAGCTAGGACTAACCAGAGATAGGAAATTACAAAACAAAACACTGCAATTTCTCACAACTATAATTAAACTATAGCCCTAACATGTTTATCAACAAGCTCAATGACAATCACAACAAATATTTTCCCAAATTCAAGTACAGAATGACCGGGAAGCACAAAAATTAACTCACGGCTTTGTTTGTAGAAGTCCCAAATTCTAGCTGCAGAAATTCACAACTTCGCTTTCAGCTCTGAAACTACTCTACAAAATACTTGAATGCTTTGTGATACAAATAAAACAGGAGAATTGATTTTATCTCGATCAAATCATGCCAACAAATGTCTCATCCACCATTAAAGCTCACTCGCGCACTGCAAGAATGACTCCAACCATATTTGATGCAGATTTAAATTTTAGTCATCGATCCTTCAGTTAGATCAAATCATCAAACGGCCATCTTCAAAACAAGCTGACACAATCGCCAACATGGCAATAAGGGGCCCACCATACCATACATTGCCAAGGAAGTCCACGTGACAGTTGCCCACGATATCGCAATCAGTAAAGATCCTACAACTTTGGATCACACAATGGCGGGCAACCGTAGATCTTGTTCCTTCAACACAGTCGCCAGCCTTATTATTAACTGTCGAGCAGCTTTTTCATCATGATTATAACATATCCGCTGACTTAAAACATGTGCACCTCAAGAATGCTTTAGTAACCCACCTTTTAATGTATTAAGGCTAGATTAATTTACCATAGTATTTCCTTCATTCCTTCGGCTTCATCAGATGAGACACATGACGCCCACCCATGATATCGCCATCAGTAAAAACCTTGCAACTTTCAATCACGCGATGGCGGGAAACCGTTAAGATTTGATGACAATTGATTGATGGTCAACCAAACTTATCACCTTCGGCCTCACCAAATAAGACACATGGCGCCTGCCCGTGATATTGCAATCAACCAAATCGTTGTGGTGGGGTCATCGCGGGATGGTGGGGAGTGGCTAAGATCAAACGATAGTTGATCAACATCGCATGAACTTCATCCTTTTGCAAAACAAAACATTCATTAAAAGGACAAGGGGGCATCACTAGGCGGATGGTAAACAATGACATAAGTTGTTTTTAAATGATGAAACATGGGGCCAACCAAGACTTAGGAAAATAAAACCTTGCAGAGGAAATAAAATATTAAAACAAAGGGACTCAACCTAGACGGAACAATAGGACATAATTTATTTTAAAACCCCTCAAACAGTAACATTGAAATAGATCCCAACCAAGGTGTAAAATAAACACAAGGGTTTTATATGAAAATAAAGCTAAAACCACCAACCCAAGGAAAATTATGACACCATGAAAGACCAGTAACACTAGGCAGGATAGAAATGGAACATAAGGAGCAAAAATATAAAGTTCCATTAGAGGGGAGAGAGATAGAGGGAGTGAGTGAGAGAGAGAGACCTGAGAGAGGGAGAGGGGTAAGGAGGGAGAGTCTTGAGAGAGAGAGAGGAGGAGGGAGAGAGATAGAGGGTAGAGGATTTAAGGATTTAAGGGTAGAGGGCTAAGGGTAGAGTGGAGAGAGAGAGAGAGATATATTTCAGGAGGGAGGAAGCACCGAGACAGAGGGCAGAGGGCTCTGCTGGCCTAGAGCTTCATGGCCAAGGGCTTGGCCTAGGTCACTCTGGCAGAGAGGAGAGAGATGAGAGTGAGCGAGAGAGCAGAGAGACCCCGAGAGGGAGAGAGGGGTAGGAGGAGAGACCTTGAGAGAGAGAGAGAGAGAGAGGCAGAGGGTTTTAAGGGTTTGGGATTTAAGGATTAAGGGTTTAGGTTAAGTGGGTAGAGGGGAGAGAGATAGAGGATCCTGGAGAAAGAGAGGGAGGGAGTGGGAGAGAGATAGAGAGCACGTGTAGAGGGCTGTAGAGGGTGAGGGTTTAAGGGTAGAGGGTGAGGGTTTAAGGGTTAAGGGTTTAGGGCCCAAGGGAGAGAGATAGAGGGAGTGAGGAGTGAGAGAGAGACCTAAGAGAGGGGAGAGGGCAGGATATTGAAGATAATTTGGAGAGAGAGAGAGAGGGAGGGAGGGAGAGAGATAGAGGGAGGAGGGTTAAGGTAGAGGGTAGATGGCTCTAAGGGCTTAAGGCTAAGGGCGGAGGGAGAGGAGACAGAGGGAGGAGTGAGTGAGAGAAAGACCAGAGAGGGAGAAGGGGTAGGAGGGAGAGACTTGAGATAGAGTGAGTGAGGAGAGACCAAGAGGGAGGAAAAGCTATGAGGATAGGACTTGAGAGAGAGAGAGGATAAAGAAAGTGGCTATGTTGTGGTAGAGGGTTTAGGGTTGTGGTTAAGGGGAGAGAGATCGAGGGAGGGAGTGAGTGAGAGAGGGACCTAAGAGAGGGAGAGGGGGTAGGATATTGAAGATACTTGAGAGAGAGAGGGAAGGAGTGGGAGACAAATAGAGGGAGGGAGGGTTAAGGGTAGAGGGTAGATGGTTTAAGGGTTTAGGGTTAAGGGTGGAGGGGAGAGAGATAGAGGGAGTGAGTGAGTGAGAGAAAGACCTAAGAGGGAGAAGGGGTAGGAGGGCGAGACTTGAGATAGAGTGAGTGAATGAGTGAGTGAGTGAGAGACTTGAGAGAGGGAGTTGTGCTAGGAGGGAGAGACTTGAGAGATAGAGATAAAGGAAGGGAGGGCTAAGGGTAGAGGGTAGAGGTTTAAGGGTTTAGGTTAAGGGTTGGGCGGGTTAAGGGTTTAGGTTAAGGGGAGAGAGAGATAGAGGAGGAGGAGGAGAGAGACCCAAGAGAGGGAGAGGGGGTAGGATATTGAAGATACTTTGAGAGAGAGAGAGGGAGGGAGTGGGAGAGAGATAGAGGGAGGAGGGTTAAGGGTAGAGGGTAGATGGTTTAGGGTTTAGGTTATGTGAGGGGAGAGAGATAGAGGAGAGGAGTGATAGAAAGAACTAAGAGAGGGAGAAGGGGTAGGAGGGAGAGACTTGAGATAGAGTGAGTGAGTGAGTGAGTGAGAGAGAGACCTGAGAGAGGGAGTGGTGCTAGGAGGGAGAGACTTGAGAGAGAGAGATAAAGGAAGGAAGGGTTAAGGGTTGAGAGAGACCTAAGAGAGGGAGAGGGAGTAGGATGGAGAGACTTGAGAGAGAGAGAGAGGGAGGGAGTGGAATAAAGATAGAGGGAGGAGGGGTTAAGGGTAGAGGGTAGATGGTTTAAGGGTTAAGGGTTTAGGGTTTCAGGTTAAGGGTAGAGGGAAGTGTTGGTTTTGTTTTACAATGTAACCAGGTTGGTCTTTTAATCTACCTATGGAATTGCCAATCCCAATCAAGAGCAGCTCGAAGGACCTAGATCAATTGACAAGGACTTTAAAAAAGCCTCCTACACTTCGGGCTCTATAAGACCCGGGAGGGTGATCCCTTAATGTGTTTACAACTTCTGCACCAATATCATAAACAACATTAACAATAATAGATAATCTCATTTAATAGCTCAATATAATAGGATAATATCGAATAGAATTGGCTATTCATTGAAATTATCAGCTATTTGGAGCATGAGATAACTACAACACAATCCCAAGATAAATAGGTCATTGATTTGCAATTTTTAGCAAGCTCTAGGTAAAGACAAACAAATATTGAATCATACAACTTAGATCAGTGCCATATATCCATTGTGGGAGTCAAATTCATAAGTATTCAAGGGTTTATGATAGATTTAACACAACATATATGATCCTTGATAACATTGCATTGCAATCTCATCAATATGTATTCTAACCCAATACTACTTATCAAATCCTTATACAGAACATATCTGCCTATAATCCCATTTAAGCATTTTAATTAATTTCCCTTGTCAACAAATGATAGGAAGAAGGGATTTGTTTTGATGCAAGGAAACACCCTAGGGGAGGGATTAGTGTATAATTGTTCCAACATAGCCTGATGGAACAATGGATCTTTGCTCATGCTTGGGAAATGATCTGTATAGGATCTAGACTAGATTGTAGTATTTAAATGCTTAACTTTTACAATGCTTTTACAATGATTATTCCAAGTTAATTAAATCAAAATTAACTTATGGAAATAACAAAATGAAAGTAATAACAAGGTGATTATAACAGAAAGGAAGGAAATGAGAGAAAGAAAGAGAGAGAAGAAGAGAAGTGCATACAGTTGATAACGGAGTTCATCACAAAACGTGACTACGTCTCCGGGTCCACTCCAATAGAGAGACCGATCCGATTAACTCCAAAATCAATTACAAAAACACCACAACCATTCTCCAAGCACTTCAGCAGCGTAACGACACTCTAACATGCAAGAATGACTTGAAAACTCTCCAACAAGACCTCTCTTTCGTCACCTTAGCATCAGGACTTCATCACCTGAAAAAAAAACTTAATTGCCACTCTCATCTCACACCCCCTTTTTATACATAAAATTAACTCAATTTGGCCTTTAACCAATTGATTTACAAAATATTCCTTATCTCTCCAAAATACATAAAATCTTTAACAATCTCCCATTTTTACATAAAAATCATTAAAAATTCCCCCCATTTCTTCATAATAAATTTTTAATAATCTCCCAAGTCATAATAACCTTACAAATTAACAGGATTTTGTTAAGCCTTGTCGGCTATTTGGTTTTTGGGGTGATAATTGTTGTTTTGTTTATATAAAATTAGGGGTAAGTTCTTATATTAATGGCATTCGGTTTCAAAACACCCAACAAATAAAACCGATGCCACTTTTATATTAGGTGTTTTCGATGGTATATCGGTGCATATAAATTTTAGGAGGCCGGAAGTTCCGGGTTCCACTCCCGGCCGCTGGCTTTTAAACAGTGATTCGCCAATTTTCAAATATCAAAAGGAACCGCTCCCAATTGTCTGTTAGAGCCGCGGATTTGGTGCAACGGCTAGTGGCTAAATTTGGTGGCAATGAGTTGGGGGTTCGAATCCCCCACCAAACCTTTTAACAATACCAAAAAAATTTACAACCGCCACCAAAGATCAATGACGAGGCCACGTGTGGCACCAGGAGGGTGCCACGTGGCAAACGCTGGTTGGCCATTTCCGCTGACATGGATGACTCTGTCGCTGACTGGACGATGACGCACATGCCGACTCAGACGATGACGTGGATGCCTACTCGGATGCCGATGTGTCTGCCACTGGACTACACTCTCTTCCAACTCATCAAGCCACGTGTCCAAACCCGATTCGCCCAAACTGTTGACTGGACTGCCACGTCTATGCTGACCGGGACTGCCACGCATCACTGACGGTGTGTACGGATGTACGGACTGACACGTGTTGCACGGTGATTGGTCCATACAGTGCTGACGTGGATGCCACATGTCAAATTCTGAATGGTCCATGTCACTATCCGTACAGTACGGAATGCTGACGTCAGCATCCGTACAGTCCACCTCAAAAGTCAACTAAAAACTTTGACCAACTGTATCTTGGGCATACGACGTCGGATTTCGATGAAACGAGTTGCGTTGGAAAGCTTGCGATGAGCTCTTCGTGATGACACCAACTTCGACAAATTTTGACGATGCCATTTTTTTCGCTTTCTGGATGCCCCTGACCTAGTTTGACCCAAGGTTTGACTGGCCATAACATGCACAAACGGACTCCTTTTCGCTCCGTTCAAGTTGCGTTGGAATCAGGACGTCGAGCTCTTTCTGATGGTGTTGATTTTGGAGAAAAATGAGACACTTCAATTTTCACTGAAAAATGTCCACCGGATCAGGTCTCCCCACTGAAGACCTTTTGGACCTCCAAAAGTGACATTTACTCTGACAATAAGTGAGGACTTGGCCTCCCCACTTGTCCTGTATCCTCTGTATATCTGAATACCTGGCTCACAAGCACAATGAAGACTGCAACAATATTGTTGATCATAAACATAACTTTATCACTTCCATAAGCTTCTACATCAAATGTCGTAGCCACTAACCAACAAAAATTGACTAGCATCAAGCTGAACATCAATGCAGAAATGAAAGAGAATAAGTCAACAATAATTCGATCCTTCACAACAGGAACATTTTTACCCAAGGATCCATCAATGCTTTCAAGCATCATTTTCTCATGTTGTACTGCAAGTGCATCCTGCAACATCGAACACAGTTAGCTACTCCAAGTTCAAGTTTAGAACCACCTGTACTTGACGGACATAAGAGTTAACTCTTTACTTGCATTAATTACCCTCTTTAACTGCCCTGTGTTTGCAAAAGAACGATCAGTCTTAATCCTGTGAGAATGTACAATATACTGAATGCCATCTTTAAACAAGTGATAATGATTCTTTTCCCTGTAGAAGATTGCTTTTCTATCATAAAGATAAGGGCTACCAAGCACTATCCCACAGATATCCAGTGGAACTACATCAAACTGTACTTCATCCACAAATTTACTAGTGATTGTGAACCTTAAGGTGCATTGTCTTGTTACTTGCAACTTATCATTTTCACAAATCCAGCCTAGTGGATAAGGTCTCTTATGTTGTGTAGTTTTTAATCCCAAGTTCTTTACAATACTTTCTGAAATTAAATTCACTTGAGAACCACTATCTATGAGTGCATCAATTTTACTGTTCTTAGCAACAACCCTTAAATGAAAAAGCTCATTCCTTTTTGCATCTTCAGAGAAATCATTAACTGTAGAAGAAGAAGCACAACTAGCAACAGAAACACCAGAAATAGGGGTTTTACCTTTTAGACCCATTGCTGTTATCTTAGTCTCATCATCTAAATCTGAACCAAGATCCATAACAACATTTGTGGATTTGTCCTTACCCTTCTGTTTCTGATTACGTCTTTGAGCCCACTTAGGCCTCAGTTCTGGATGCAACTTCCAACAGTGATCTTCATCATGACCATCCTTGTCACAATGAGTGCAAGAAAGTTTCTCATCCTTCTTAACTGTAGCTGCCTTCTTTCCTTTCCCTGTCTCTGCAACCTTAGAAGATTTCTTTACATCATTATCAAACTTGTCAATGAAAGATCCTTTACCCCTTGACTCTAAGTGTGTAGCTTGAACAGACACTTCATCCAAATTACAAGGGTTCAATACCAAAATGGAATGCCTAAGGTAGGAATGCAAACCTCCTATGTACTTCAACAACGTGTCTTGAGTGTACAAAGGAACATTCAAAGCAATAGCCTTTTTCCTAAATTCATGGGTGTACTCTTGGACAGTTTGACCTTTCCCTTGCCTAAACATTTTCCAATCCATCATTAACTGCTGCATATGTCCTAAGGGATAAAACTGCTTCTTAAGAGCATTAATAAATTCTGCCCAAGTTAAACTAACTCTACCATGTTGTGAAACTTCTGCCTTAGACTTACTCTCCCACCAAGTTAAGGCTGTACCTCCTAAATGAAGAGTAGCTAATTGGATCCTATCAACATCATCTAATAGGTTTTGGACTCTACAATAAACCTCAACTTGTTGAATCCAATTATCCAATTTTTCAGCATTAAGTTCACCACAATATTTAGGCAAATCAAATTTTACATCCAATTTGATTTTAGGTTTATACCCACTCTTGAAAGGATTAGAAGAAATAGAATGGGGAGAAGATGGAGAAGAAGGAGAAGGAGAAGAGGGAGGAGAAGAAGAAAAGGGGTGATTTGGTTGCTTGCCACCATCTTCAGGTTGTTTCCCTTTCTTGTCTTCACGAGCATCTTGCTTCGACGAACCTTCTTCACGTTCCTTCCGTTCTTGTCTCTCTTGGAAAAGTATGTCCACCTTAGCCTTCATCTTGAGGAATGCTCTTCAAAATTCCTGCTCACTGATTTCTTCAGGAACCTCCATTCCAGAAACTGACATCTTCGGAAATGTTCTTCGCTTCCCGATCTTAGGATCAAAGTCTTCGAGCTTTCCTTCACCCTTCTGAATCCTGGATCTCGTTAGCATTCAAGAAAACAAATAACTGCAATAATAGTCAACTGTGCTCTGATACCAACTTGATCTGTATAGGATCTAGACTAGATTGCAGTATTTAAATGCTTAACTTTTACAATGCTTTTACAATGATTATTCCAAGTTAATTAAATCAAAATTAACTTATGGAAATAACAAAATGAAAGTAATAACAAGGTGATTATAACAGAAAGGAAGGAAATGAGAGAAAGAAAGAGAGAGAAGAAGATAAGTGCAAACAGTTGATAACGGAGTTCATCACAAAACGTGACTACGTCTCCGGGTCCACTCCAATAGAGAGACCGATCCGATTAACTCCAAAATCAATTACAAAAACACCACAACCATTCTCCAAGCACTTCAGCAGCGTAACGACACTCTAACATGCAAGAATGACTTGAAAACTCTCCAACAAGACCTCTCTTTCGTCACCTTAGCATCAGGACTTCATCACCTGAAAAAAATTTAATTGCCACTCTCATCTCACACCCCCTTTTTATACATAAAATTAACTCAATTTGGCCTTTAACCAATTGATTTACAAAATATTCCTTATCTCTCCAAAATACATAAAATCTTTAACAATCTCCCATTTTTACATAAAAATCATTAAAAATTCCCCCCATTTCTTCATAATAAATTTTTAATAATCTCCCAAGTCATAATAACCTTACAAATTAACAGGATTTTGTTAAGCCTTGTCGGCTATTTGGTTTTTGGGGTGATAATTGTTGTTTTGTTTATATAAAATTAGGGGTAAGTTCTTATATTAATGGCATTCGGTTTCAAAACACCCAACAAATAAAACCGATGCCACTTTTATATTAGGTGTTTTTGATGGTATATCGGTGCATATAAATTTTAGGAGGCCAGCGGTTCCGGGTTCCACTCCCGGCCGCTGGCTTTTAAACAGTGATTCGCCAATTTTCAAATATCAAAAGGAACCGCTCCCAATTGTCTGTTAGAGCCGCGGATTTGGTGCAACGGCTAGCAACTAAATTTGGTGGCAATGAGTTGGGGGTTCGAATCCCCCACCAAAACTTTTAACAATACCAAACAAATTTACAACCGCCGTCGAAGATCGATGATGAGGCCACGTGTGGCACCAGGAGGGTGCCACGTGGCAAACGCTGGTTGGCCATTTCCGCTGACATGGATGACTCTGTCGCTGACTGGACGATGACGCACATGCCGACTCAGACGATGACGTGGATGCCTACTCGGATGCCGACGTGTCTGCCACTGGACTGCACTCTCTGCCAACTCATCAAGCCACGTGTCCAAACCCGATTCGCCCAAACTGTTGACTGGACTGCCACGTCTATGCTGACCGGGACTGCCACGCATCACTGACGGTGTGTACGGATGTATGGACTGACACGTGTCGCACGGTGATTGGTCCGTATAGTGCTGATGTGGATGCCACATGTCAAATTATGAATGGTCCATGTCACTGTCCGTACAGTACGGAATGCTGACGTCAGCATCCGTACAGTCCACCTTAAAAGTCAACTAAAAACTTTGACCAACTGTATCTTGGGCATACGACGTCGGATTTCGACGAAACGAGTTGCGTTGGAAAGCTTGTGACGAGCTCTTCATGATGACACCAACTTCGACAAATTTTGACGATGCCATTTTTTTCGCTTTCTGGATGCCCTTGATCCTAGTTTGACCCGAGGTTTGACTGGCCATAACATGCACAAATGGACTCCTTTTCGCTCCGTTCAAGTTGCGTTGGAATCAGGACGTCGAGCTCTTTCTGATGGTGCTGATTTTGGAGAAAAATGAGACACTTCAATTTTCACTGAAAAATGTCCACCGGATCAGGAAACCTTTCACCAAAAGATACCATGAATGCACCTTACCCAAAGTATGCTTTAGGACCTCCATGCATACAAACACAAGGATTGTCATTTATCATCTTGCAGTAGTGGTACCTAAGATGATGGTACTACCCCTCCCTTGGACATTGATCTCTTCTTACAATTGGATACATCAGTCCTCCTTTTGATTTTGTCAAAAAGATATGAAATGATTTCTAAGCAATGCCTTATTGGGTGAATGAGATCACCAAAAGTCTAGGACTTGTCAAATGAAGGTATATTATTGACACCTATCCCTTTGATATTCACTTGTTAGGACTTAGTAATAACTATCCAAAGAGAAAATGAGATAGTGGCAACAACCATTTATATTATTTATCTCACTGCAATCCATTTCATGGCTATAGTCATGTTGTCACCCAGTGTAGATTTATTTTTTCAAATTCATAGATAACATGAAGACAAACCTGTAGCCTTTAATGGTACTGCTCTTATTCATGACTATGCTTTGTTCCCTTGAAGCACCATGATTTATGATGGTTTTTATGTTGAATATCTTCATTAAAACACCCCTGTGCAAGTATATGCCTTCACTATTATAGCCTATTGCTGGAATGGATGATCAACGGTATGAAAAGGTAAAATAACAACGGTGATTTGCTTCCTTCACTACTTGTTGCTGATTGTTGATTGTTGTTCATATGCACTTGTACCATTGTAATGCTTGATGTCCTACATGAACCTGCATGGCTGTCTTGTAGCATAACCTCATAGTTGTTCATATACACTTGTACTATGGCCTTGGCTTCCAAAATGAGACCTCTCCTGAATCATAACAGCTTAATTGTCATTTTTAACTTTTTGTTTCTTGTATGCAATCATGATCCATGTTGGATCAATCATGATGACCAAAACCCCTACATGAAAGCTTATGAGTATAGTAATTGTATCTCGATCACATGATATGAGGGTTCCATTGCTGTCATAAACATCTTATAATGACATGTTTTCAATATGCATATTATCTGTGTCAACTAGAGTTGTTGTTTCTTGAATGTCTTTTCCTTTTATGCCTTTCCTTAAAACATCATGCATTGAATGTTATTTGGCAACTTGTTTGCCTAATGTTTGATTGTGAAGGCCTTGAATAGAGCCTTGTGCAACTTTAGATTTTGTTTTTGTTGTTGTCCTTCATGAGACCATTGTAGCATGCATTGTTGGTTGTCCTTATCAATGACAATGACCTTTATCTATTGCATTCACTTCCACCAGTACACCCATGAATGAATAATATCAATACCCTTTGCCTCTTGTAGCTCTTGCAAAGGTGTTGTCCTTGTACTTGTATCATGACCTTGATTCAACCATTGCTCTTCTTTTGTTATGTGTAATAAATACACATAGTCTCCTCATTTTATATTTATTGGATAGCCACCTGTCACATATGTGGGTGACCTAACAACTCACCTTCCTATGTGATGTGTGACTTATAGGGTTATGGTGAGAGGGGCTTGACAACAACTTGAAATGCTTCCTCATTGTTTAAAAGATGCATAATTGAACTTGATGCATCTATGAAGTCACTTCCTTTATAAATAGATCATGGATCTTCTTAAGAAGATTGAAGGACATATCAACATAGTATGTTGCATCTTTTGAATCTGTCCTTTCCTGTCATGTCTTATGTTCCTTTCCCATCCTGTCTTATGTTACTAGTATTTTATGGTATTGGGAAAATCCTAAGGTTGAGGTTTTGTCTTTGACTAAATCCCTCTATCTCTCTCCCCTCTACCCATAACCCTAAACCCTAAACCCTTAACCCTTAAACTCCAAACCCTTAAACCCTCTACCCTCTACCCTCTCTCTCTCTCAAGTCTCACCCTCCTACCCCTTCTGCCTCTCTCTCTCTCACTCACTCTTATCTCCCTCCCCTCTACCCTTAACCCTCTACCTTCTACCCTCTACCCTTAACCCTCTACTCTCATCTCTCTCCCACTCCCTCCTCTCTCTCTCACTGAATCCCTCTATCTCTCTCCCCTCTACCCATAACCCTAAACCCTTTAACCCTCTACCCTCCACCCTTAACCCTGTCTCCCTCTATCTCTCTCCCACTCCCTCCCTCTCTCTATCAAGTCTCTCCCTCCTAGCACCACTCCATCTCTCAGGTCACTCTCTCTCACTCACTTAGTCACTCTATCTCAAGTCTAAAATTTTGAGGAATTTTCTCTTTGCCACTTGACCTGGGTCTCCATTTTGAAACCCTTGTCCCCATGAATTAGTAGGGTTGTATTCCCTAGAGAACACAAATGTTATAGTTTGAGGTTGACCTGCTTGGTCAGTCAATGACCCCTTAAGTCACCTCTTGAGCCATTCGGCATGTCAGTTCACTAGCCCCATTAGCCTGAAGAACTAGTCATCGTTTTCCCACCGCATTATGTCTTCTCATACAAACATTGTAGACATACTCATGCCCAAAGTTAAGCTTACATCATATTGGAAAATGACCTATTTGGTAGTGATAGTCCCCACACACATGTGTCTCTTTGCTTGTTTTGTAATATACCTCTCAACTAATAAATTTGGTGTCCCCATGGGAATATAAATAGATAGTTATATAGAAGAGATAGGATTTTGTGGGGTTGAAGAAAGATATATTATGTGTAGGAGTTATTATAGATGGAAAAATTCAAGGTGTATTATCAAAACACAGGTGAAAAATGCATTGATGACCCAACACACTCACCATTATTTATGAAGGTCTATGTCCTCACTATTCTTATCTTTCATTAGAGATTATTCAAGAACCAAGTATTCTCTTCAACAATAGGGAAGTAACATTTATGAAATGGGGAATAAGAAGAAAGTTGTGATACAAAGTGTTTATAATGGCTACTTTAACAATGAAGGTAGTGATTTAGTGTAGTCATATGAATTTCCAATCATTGTAGTTGTGCATTCACAAGTATACGATGAAAAATATAAACTATGAATCTTTGAGGTCTAGAGGAGAATATAATGATATATTGGATAAAGATGATATGAATGGTGAAGCCTTTTTTTAAGGAGGCAATGATTGGCCTAGAGATGAATTTCTTGACGATATTGTTCCATTTTAGATAATAGCTCCTTTGTTTGTTTCCTCTACTTGGTCATCATCTTCATCTTCTTCCCCACATAAAAGGTCAGTTTGGAGGTTATAAGCATTGTATAAATTTTCTACTTCCCACCTTAGTTATATATTTATATAGTAACCCTAATGAAACTCAAGAGGCATTGATAGGGCTTTTGGTTGCTATACCCTTCAATACCACTCAACTACTTGACTTTCTACTTTCAAGAGTTCTAGTTTAAAATGGTAAATAAAATATTTAGTGAAAAGAAAAAAAATAAAATGTGTTGATTAATAATAAAAGTGTTCATAGAGGTAAAATAAATTAAAATTATGATTGTAATAATCAATATCTATACCCAATATATGTGCTTGACCCCTATAATTGTCATTGATTCAAGACAAACTAGCTACATAAAACCTCTTATACATTTGATTAAACACCTTGTACATGCACCAATAAATCAAAGTTGCATTATAATTCCTATGGATAGTTTTATTTTATGTTTCATACACAATGACAAGGTGCAAACATGCATGACATGATTCTCCAATGTTTAACTATTTAAAGATTACTTCAAATTATTCCTTGATTTATAACAATGAATCATGAACAATTTTTGTAAATCATAATCTACTTGTACAACTAACAAGGATGGGGAGATTGTTTAAATCTAATGTGTTTGATTGTTCACCAATATGGACTAGTTACCACTCCATTGGGCAAGTAAGTCATGGAAAATGAAGAGAAATGAGATACATCTAAGAAAATTTCAACATAACCATATATGTATTCTCATATAGATCAAATATTACATTTCATGCAATAAAAATACTTGATAATCCATCACATAACTGTAATAAACCATGCAGAACAATAGAAAGGCCATTATAATATCACTAATATGCATTAGAAGCTATGACACTTTCATATATCCCTTATTCCAATTACACCAACAATTATGGTGAGAGAAAATATATAATATCAGCCATATATTTCCCTAAACCATTAAAATTTTCTATAGAGGCATACCATTACATGGAGATGTTCATTACAAATTCCTTCCTACACTTTAAAGGGTGTATTTACAACTCTACAACTCAAACTAGTAATGTTTAATTCCCTAGAATATGTTTGGAGTATAAAAAAACCCACCATTGGATCAACAACCAATAATAAAGACAAATAGATCCCCAAAATATATATAACACTACAAAAAACTACCTAGAAAATAGTCCCAAGAGACCAAGGAAAACTACAATTGTTAGCAATTAATGTACAAGTGTGTTTTGAAAATGAGATACATGAAGGATGGATAAATCCTACCCAAAACCAGTGTTCAAGATTGAGTAGGTATAGCCAAGTAGTTGAAATAGTATATACAATGTTCATGGTACCCAAGGAAGGAGTGAATGTAGCATACATGAGTAACATTGGTGTTGACATTTATTTATTCTTGACCCCTACTCTTTCCTTTGAAAACTTTATTAAAATTTGCATTTTACTTACTTTTGTTTAACAACTCTATTGATTGTATTCATTTTTTGTTTGATCAAATCTTTTAAACTATTTTTAACCTTAGTAGATCTTGTGATGCATGTTGAACTAGGTTCATGAACCACTGATTCCTCCACCATCATATTCTTTGCATCCTTGCTTGTCTCATTTTTAGTATTTTCTCTTTTTTTGAACTATGTCGATGAGTTCAAAGAATGTTGAACCCACTAGTCACTCATCCTTCTCCCTTCATTATTTCATTTAACTTTATTCCTTGTTCTTTTCCTTCATGTTGGATCTTTCACTCATTTTTGAACCATGTCGAGGAGTTTAAGAATTCTCTAACTCTTTGAAAACCTTTTTATACTTGGCCATTTCTCTCTCTTTTGAACTATAAATTGAGTTTAAGAAATCTTGAACACTCCAACATCAATTATGTAATAGGAAGAAAACACATCCAGACTTATAAATTTTTGGGATTCTTAGCAACTTACCCACATGAAGGGGACATGGGAATGGCAAGAGTGCATGCTTAGGAAAAAAATGATAAGGGGAAGGATCCATTAAATATTTCTTAGGTTGGTTGTCTATGATGGACAAATAGGACAAGACAACAAAGGGGCGAGGACACATGATTTTTATAATTTTTGAATTGTGTTCCAACACCTTCCTTGAGGATGCATACATGGAGAAAGCCACTATGATTGATCTACATATCACTCTTATCAGTCACATGAATTTTCTTAGAATAGATGGTGTGGTTGGCCATAGAAAAAAATGAGAAGTCTATTACTCCTCAACCTTGTTATAGGGAGTTCTAGGTGGGATTAATAGTGGAAAAATACCTCATGTGGATCTTGCCATCTCACTTGTTAGAAATACTCCTAAATAATAAGAAAACATAAAAGAATGTGCTATTAGAGGATGGAAGCCAATTGCTAATTGTTAAGGTCTCTCTGATGGATGGGGAAATCCTTTGAATTAAGACCTATCATCCTCTCCTACTAACATAACTCTTGCTACTTAGTGATTTGGTTACATTTTTATAAAAATTCCCCTTACATTAACTATTTAGGGTGCAATTCCTTTCCACCCACTTTTTTGAATTAGTATATATACTATTAATGTAAATTAATGTAAATATACATTTTGTCAAAAAAAATACAATATAAAAGTTACAAATATATCAATAATAGTGTTTTGTAAATAATAAATATATAAATATAAAATATACATATGCATATAAAGACAAGAAAATATTAAAGGTAAATAACATATAAAATAATGCAATACACACACAATAGCTTCACCTAAAACCCTTCTTTCTCCTAAGATAGAGTTGAAGCAGAGTGCACTCTAGGTCCACTTGATTTTCTCTTTTGATGTATTGATAGAGGGATGTGGTTGCTTATGAAACCAACAACACGATGAAAGGATTGATATAATGATAGATCAAATGGATAGAATAAGTGTGTGATGAAGATAAATAAATAGAAAGTGTAGTAGCATAAGGGTATGATACCGGTGGATGAGAGATGCAATAGAAATCTAGGCAGCATATGGATATGAAGACAAAAGATGTCCAAATGGGGTAAAAGGCCTCTAATTTAGAGAATTTCCATGAGGGAAATCAAGGGCCAAGATGCATTGGTTGATGAATAGCTAGGATTGATTGAGGATTAGGGTTTTTCTCAAAAGTCATACTTATGTAACAAATGTCACATGAGGGATTAGAGCTAGGTTTATGATTTGATTAGTGTAACATCCTTATGTGAATGGTTGAGATATGGAGATGTAGTATAAAATGGATTGATGTAATACAAAGTTAGTTTGACTTTTGTGGCAAGCGTCAAGGTTCAATGAATCTAGACAAGGTCTTAGATAGTCATGTGACTCAATAATTAATTAAATTATTTAATAAATTATTGGAAAAGGGTGATGTGGAAGGATAAATTAATGAATTAAATAAATAATATTTATTTAATTAAAGTGGGGGATAAAGGTGAAGGATAAATTAATTAAATAAATAATAAAATATTTATTTAATTAATGACTAGGATAGGGTAAAGTCGGGTGGGGGCCCTAGCTCGGTTGGCTAAGTCTTTCCTGTTGCATGAGGCTGGTCATGAGTTCTAGTCTCCCCCGTCCCATGGTACCAGAGGGCGTGTCGCACTAGCGCCGCCGGTCACATTAAAAATTTTACCAGGCGTGCTACAGTTTATAGGGGGCCGTGCTATACAAACCCGATTTCTGCAGCCTAAAAAAAAAAAAAGGATAGGGTAAAGTCAAGTGTGGCTAGGTATGGTCAAATTTTAGGTGTCTACAAACTACACGCACACACACATGTATGTATACATTAAAATCAAAAGCATTGAATAGTACTAATTTTTTTCAGTCTTGGACTAAAATACAAATTTATCTACAAAACACAAAATATAAATACTTTACCATTGTGGCCATTGGTATAACTTTAACTCTACAAAATTTTAAACCAATTGGGAATATATTCTATGGGATAGCTCTAATCTATTTCTATTAAAAATAAGATTATTAAGTAAATATAATTATGTAATGGTAAAATTTGTGTATTCATCTTTTTTATTAGAGGTAAAATAGGTTTTGAAGGGACCCTAAACCCTATCATAACAAAGAACGTTACCTAAGATAAACCATAGCCAACCAACAACCAAACCACAATAGTCATAAAGGAAATAAACAAGAAATAACTAACTACTCAGAGAGAGAGGCAATAGCCCCAAATCACACCAACTCAAAATAAACACCAATCTTGAACTAGGAGAAATCAATGAGGGCATTTAGCCTGATAAAACTTGCATTCACTATCTTTTGATGCAGATATAGGATCCCATCACCATTCTTGACCTTCACCTAAATAGGAGGAAAGAAAACAAATATAAATGGTGGAGTTATTTTTGAAGGATGCAATGGTTGACCTAGAGACAAATTGCTTCAAGATATTGTTTTGTTTCAAACAATAAATCCTTTGTTATTTTTTTCTACTTGGTCATCATCTTCATCTTCTTCCCCATAAAATGGTTGATTGGGAGGATATAACTACTATATAAAATTAATACATCCCACCTTAAGTGCAAATGCATATAGTAATCCATATGAAAATCAAGAGGCATTAATGATAGGGATTTTGGTTACTATATCCTTCAAAACTAGTTAGTTACTTGCTTTTCAACTTTTAGAGACATAATTTAAAAATGGTAAATATACAATCAATTTTGAAAAGAAAAAAATGTAAAATTTGTGTTTATTAATAATAATGAAGTGATGCTTAATAAAGCATTAATTATATAGTGGAACATATGATGTTATTCTTCTACAACAAACCAATTCTTAGTAAATTAAGGATACTTAGTCTTTCAAGCTAGTTGAAATGGGATTTGTATTAGTTGAAGCTAAGGGTGCATCTAGAGGATTTGTAGTCTTTTATAATAAAATAAAAAATTAGAGCATAAAACATCATTACAAGGTCAAATGGATACTTGTGAACATCCATTCCATTCAATCCAACTTCTCTTTTCTAGATCTTTAACATGTTTATGTTGTGAATAGAATAATCCAGAAGGAAAATTTATGGTCCTTCCTTAATTTAATTATCGGACTCCTAAAATATGAGTTGGTAATTTTGGGGAATGATTTTAATGCCATTGTAGATAATAGAAAAAAATAGGGGGTATTTTGTAACACCCCACCTTGTAACCCTAGAGGATGACACAAACACAACGGAAGCGTAACAATTTTTTTAAGTGTAATTAATAACAAATAAAGTGAACTACACGTAACACATACATCCTTTAAGGTATGCGACAATGCTTACATTTGAATCCCATAACTTACAAAACTGAACTAACCATAGCATATAAAATTAAACTCATGATATAAAGAACATAGATCCAAAAACATTAAACTCATCACATAAGATACAAATTACATTAAAGAATCATCCATAGATTGCATTCATTCCATAAGGCAGTTACAAGACTCATTTCCAAAATGAGGAAGATCATACAATAATGTTACAATAACAATGATACAAGAATCTTCCTCAAATACAAATGAGGAGTAGTACATATACAAAGTATCCAACTTATACAAAAGAACATAAGAAATAGTACAAAGCAACTGGTACACGCAAGCTCTCCAATCTGGAAGATCTCGCCATCATGAACATGAAATGGGAACCCAATGGTGTAAGGTGCACGTTCCACCCAACCAAGTGGTACCCGAAAGCCCACCCCCTGTGCTAGGAGATAGTAAAAGGGCTTCCTAGGAAAAACCAACAACCTCTAGACATAGCCAACACACAATACTATACCATACAAGAACAATACATACCTAAATGTTACATTGCTTCTAGAGTAAAATAATCACGTATATCAACTACATGCAATACATATTGTTGTCATAGGAGGAGTGTCATCACAAAGCTGCATGGGTTACCTTGGCAGATCTTCCTAAGCCCTAACCCCCATCTTGGGTTACCCTGGTAGCCTCTCACGACCCCCGGCCCCACATGCAAACCGATGTGGAATCAAATATCTTTCAAATAGAAAAGATTATGATCTTTCCATTCCAGGCCTTCCCGTCTCATCCCAAGTCTAAACAAGCCCTTGAGCCCATGAGCGAGGTACAATTAACAAGTTATATGATTTAAGCTACCCTTTCCCCTAATACAATTATTTAATTTCCATTGAATTAACTAACTCTCAAATGAGTTACCCTGACACCACTTTGTGTGCCAACCCCCATTGAGAGCCACTCCCCTAATGACAACACAAGGATCTAATCTAAAACCCAAAGGAAAACAAAGTGCACACAACGAATATTAAATCCCAATCCAAAATATAAGAGGCAACACATCTGGGTGTTTAAACTGAATCACAACCAAGTGCACTACCCAAGGGGAATCAAAGGGTGAACCATAAATCACAACAACCCCCTCATAACATAACATCATTTGGAAGACTTACAAAATCACAACTAACATATTTCCCAACGTACGTAAACAAAGATATCACAATTCAATAAGCAATTCAGTCAGGAAATAAAGCTACCATTAGGATTTCCTAAATCCAATTTCCATTTCAAGAACATATAATAATACATTGCCCAAAAAAACTCGCTTATTACAACTTCATTTACAAACAATACAAAAATTAAATCCATTTGTTTATTTCAATTTTCCCAATTACATCTAAACAAAAATCAATTTCCTGTTTTGAAACATTTCATTTTAAAATATCTAACTTGTGCAATTACATGCACCTATTATAGAAATATCCATTTAAATATATATATAATTATATATACATAAATATATTATTTAATGATTTTAAAAATAAATTACAATTTTCCAAAAATAACTCTAATATATTTATATGTAAATATATACACACACACATATATATAAATATATATACACATACACACACACACACATATATATATATATAAATATATATTTATATATATATATATATATATATATATATAATAAAAATTGATTTAAAATAGGGGCATACAAAAGTTTAATGGCTAGGTTGTATACACAGTCGGCTCCCCATATGGGGCGTGCGGCTTGTGAAGGCAGTGCTGGGTGCTTCCTCCATAGTATGCCTCCCCCTATGGGGGCGGTTGTGGGGGTAGCCCCCCCAACCCCTAAACAAATTTCTCAAACCGGTGATTATCTTTGATTCTCCATACGAATTTTTAAATCCAATTTTTTTAATATAATTTTTTTTCAAAATGATTTCTACAGGGATTTAATAACACAGTCGGGTAATTTATTTTCACAAAATTTTTTCTACAGGAAGTATTTACAAAATATTCTAGAGGTTTTCGATTTCCCAGCCAAATAAAACTAATTGAGAAAACAAAAAAAAAAATCTTCTACAGGAAGATCTTTTCCAATACAATCAGAGGTTTTCTACAAATTTTATTAGGAAGATTGAGATCAATTCCTATAGAGGTTTTCCAAATTTTCTATATAATCCTTCTAGGAATTTCTATTGTTTTAAATACAATTCATCTTTTCAAAAGAATACTAGAATTTAATTTGAAGCTTCTAAAGCTTTCATGACAATCTTTCCAATTTCACAACATTTTAAAGCTTTAAAACAAATAAAATCCTCTTCATTGTACATGCAATCTTTTCCAAGACAATAACTAATTCTAATAGCATTTTCCAATTTGTATTACAATAAAAACAATAAAGAACCTATTTCAGATGCTTGAAGAAATGAAGTTTGAAGTAGAGCTTTGCCTTCAGATTCCAATTTTACCAAAGCTTCTTCCAAATTATCTACTTTTCCAGAAAGAAGAAAACAAAACTAGAGCCAAAATTTCCTAAGAACTTCTTCCCAATTCTCAACAACCTCTTTTTTTTAAAATCTCTTTGTTCATTTCCATGAAGTAGTCTCTTTCCTCTTTCAATTAATGCAAATATTCTCTCTGAGAATTAATTCCCAACAATAGTGTTTAATTTTTCTAACACATGTCACAAATAAAATATCTTTTCAACCAAATCAAAGATATTTCCTCTAAGATAATTACAAGATATTTATGCATTTAATAATTCATAATTCACATATTAATTTCTAATTAAATTTAATCTAATTAATTTAATTACTTTATAAAATAAATTTAATCTCAAAGATTAAATCACTTTACAAAATAAAATAAATTAAATTAATTGAATCAAATATAAAACTTCTAACAACATTAATCAAGATTAATTAAATAATCACTTAAAACCATTATAAACATTAATTAACATTAATTTCCCACAGAACATAGCTTGAAAAATAAATAAATGACAAGGCAAACGTGGACAACATAACAACAAAGCATACCGAAACAAGGACTGATGACACACTATGACTAGGGTTGTGGCTTGACAAGGAAACCTTGTTACTATCTCCCAATCAACTATTCCGTTGGGCAATGGACATGCTCCAACCTGTGAATCTAGGTGGAGTTGATGTCCTGTACATTCAATCCTGCAATAAAACATATGTTGTACATGTATATAGATTATAAAATATCACACCGTGAAGAGAAAATCGTGAAATCGCAATGCGCTCACAAGCAATGCAATTTTGTTCCCTTCACCAATACAGTGTCACATCAAAACTGATGAAATTTAAACATCAATTAATTATAGGATGAGCATATATCAATATCAACTCAAATAATCAACTATGCTAACCAAAAAGCATGTCATAATCAATAATCATCCATATAGTGTACCATCACATCACAATATAAAAATCATCATCGCTCCAATGTCAGTGATTAAATAACAACATAGTATCGTGGTCTATGAAATTAAAAGCACTGTCTGAAAATATAAGCAAATTGGAGGGGTGCTACATTTTTTCACCTTCAAAAGTTATGGAAGACTTAAAAACCTTCATCAATTCAATTTTTTTGTTTGGTTGTGTTCCAAAGAATGGAAAATTTGCATAGATCAACTAGAGAAAAAAATTCCACCTCATCATAGAAAGACTTGATAGATTCCTTCTTTCCATCAACTAGCTTTCCAATTCTCTAAAGTGGAAGTAGCGATATCTTTAATTCTCTAAAGTTAGAAACTATGATACTCCTTTTTCTAGGTTATGATCATTTATGTATCTATGTGGAAGTAGTGGAAGATAAAGCTCCAAGTAACTATCCTTTCAAATTTGAGTCATTGTGGTTTAAGGAAAAAAATATCACATCTTCTTCACCAATGGTCAACCAATACCCCTTTCAAAATTGGCTCAATAATTTTCTAGTTACAAATAAATTCAAACGTGTGAAGGAAACAATAAAGAGATAGAATAAAGAACAATTTCTAATAAAAAAAATCATTGGAATAACAACTGTCCTACTTGAACGAGAATATAATTAAATTTGGAACATGACCAATTATTCTTTTGAATAAGAAAGAATCATTAAAGAAGTCCTCAAATAAATTCATCTTAGAGAAGGAATATTGGAAAAAAAATCTAGAATTATGGTTAAACAAGGGTAATAGGAACATAAAGTTATTCCATGGTTTAGCTAAATGAAAAATGTCTATAAATACCATTTCAAGGATCTACTCTCAAGGCATCCTCCTATCAGATGTCAATAAAATTCATAAATAAGTTGCTTCATAGTTAAAAAAATTTCTCTACTTAAAATGTGGATCAAAGTCCTTTCAATTTGCTAGAGAAATCCCTCCACTAAAACCTGGTGGATAAAATAGAACTTTAATGAAAATATTTTATTTGGAGGAAATTAAATTAGTAGATTTTCCATGCACAATTATATGGGCCCTAGCTCTAATAGCTCGATGACTCTTTTCTCTTAAAATGGGATTTTTAGGGTAGAGAAATTTGACTAGCCCTTGAGGAGGATCGAAAAAAATATTCTCAAGGAAATGAATGAATTTTTTTAGCTTTGATCCCCCAAAAAAGACAATCCCTCTTATTTTGAAGACTTTAGGCTAATAGGTTGGGATCTTTCTTAGCATAATTTATTTTAGCATTGTGGCAACAAAAAAAGTATTCGTTTACATTTTCACACTTAATTTGGGAATGACTAACATTAAAATGGACCTAATGATTCCTTGATCTAGTGTTGTAATATGTTATCCACATTCAAATTGGATTTATGTCTCTTTTAAGCTAAATAGACCTAATTTTGCCTTAATTTAATGTTGTAAAGTGTATTTATTTACACCTTCACATTAAGTTTTGGGCCCTTGTAAACTAAATGAACTTAATTATGCCTTATTTAGGGTTTTGTAAAGTGTACTTTTACACTTTCACACTAATCTAGGGTTTCATTAGTAAATTGGGCTTCTTTATGCCTTAATTGGCCTTATTTTGCATCCACAAGCCTTAATTAATGCATATTTTCGAGGATAACCCGACATAAACCAACAACCAATCATAATTCAGGTGTTTTTAGGTTGTGTGGCCTATATTTAGTGATCTGGGACTCATACACCACCTTGGGCGTATAAGTCTCACCTAAGTTTCAGCGCCCCGATCTTGATTTTACATCATTCTAAGCATTTTTAAAAAATGTGCCCCATAGTTAAGCCTAATGGGACTCATACACCACTTCTAGTGTATGAGTCTCGTGTGGTCCAAAATTAAATTAAATTCAAATTCTTAGCGAGATTTTATCTTCCTAGATCTAATTTTGGCTTGTAGTGTTGTAATTTCAGGAAATTTGGCATAAACAAGTATAAATACAAGGTTATTTCACTAATTTTCACCTAAGACTTTCAAGAGAGCATTCCTAATAGAAAGTTTATGATTACAAGGGTTTACAATACTTCACAAGAGCATTCAAGGTCATTTCTAAGATATTCAAGAGCACAATTCTTCATCAATTGTTGCAATGATTCAAGATCCATCATCATGTCAAGGTTATCAAGCATCAAGCATGTTGTTGAGCTAGTGCTATGATGTTGCATTCAAGATCCAAGACTAAGCATTGTTCTACAATTATTTGAAAATCAAGACCCACATCCTTCATGGCCACTTCTTGTTAGATTGTTGAATTACATCTCAAGAGATCATTCAAGGTATCATCATTGTATATTTCATATTCATTCTTCTATTTCATTATTTCATCATTTGGTTTAATTACCTAAAAGGTGTTTGACCAAGGAAAACCCCCATTTCCTAACAATAAACAAGTGTTCCTAGCTTTAATGTGTGATTACAGGTTTATAGATTGAAGAAAAGTGGATTTGAAGCCTTCAAGAGTACCAAAATGATAAAGTTGCAAATGTTGTCAAAGTTTTCATGAAAAGTTGTCAAGACTCATGAAAGCTCATATCTAGGGAAAAATATCCATCCAATTTGTATGAAATCAATGGGAAAGTGGTTATTTGATCCATCTTTAGAGACTTGCAAATTTTTAGTTCAATATTCTACTCTTGGGACACTTCGCAACAGTTTGGGTGTATGAGTCCCAGTTAGGGTTTCAGGGAACAGTTTCTAGGTTTTGTTCCTCTTAGTTTGCAACTCCAAATTGTAAATTTTTAGCTCTTCAGGGCCCACCTAGGACCCATACACCACAACTAGCGTATGAGTCCTAGTGAGTATTAAGAGTCAATATTTCAAGGTTTTGGAGCTTGTTTTGACCTCATCACTCTCCTAGGTGCACCTCTGTACTTTCTCAGTCTTTTATTTTGTATTTCAGTTTCATTTCCTAGGTCATTTAATTAGGTTTTGCATGGTACTTTGCATGTCATTTACATTTCTTGTCTTTCCAAGCCCTAGCTTGGTGGTGAACCCCTCTTTATTCATTTGCCATACCTTAGGGCACCTCTATTGTAGATCTCTCTTCTTCATTTCATTCCTAGTTTGAGATCTTTAGGGGTCTCTTTGAATGTTATGTTAGTGAAATAGGAGGGTCTCATCTCCCTTGTCTCATCCTCCAAAAATGTGGAACCCTATTTCCGACATTACACTTGCTCAAGATATCTTTGTACCCAAAAGAGAACCCTTAGAGGGAATTTTGATTGCCCATGAGACATTGCATTCCATTTAAAACTATAATTTTATGGGGATGGTCATAAAATTTGATACATGTTAAAATCATATGATAGGGAAAATTGGGATTTTTATTATAAATTATCAAAAGGTTTGGTTTCTTCAAGGATTGGTGCAAATAGATACATTCTTGCATTTTTGGTCCAATTTTTTTAATTATCATCAATGTGAGCTCATCAATATTTTTTGAAACCTAATAAAGGTATCAATAAAGGAGATCCTTTATCTCCTTTTCTATTCATATTAATGCAAGAGGAACCAATAACTCATTTGACTACAAAATCCGATGAAATTGTAAAATTTGATGTGTAATTTTCAATTTTTTGAAAGTTTATCCCCGACGTTTGTCAAAATTTCGAAGAACCTAGGGTTCGTCGAATGTTGGCTATCATTTTCATTGAATTTTTCGACAAACATGAAAAATAGAAAAAAATCAAATTGTGGCCGACATAAAGAAAAGTGAGTTCGCACCTGATTTATTGCGATAGTGTTTTGCTCTACTTGAGACAGTTTGTGGAGAACTAAGGATGATTTTCTTGGGAAAGATCAGAAAAAATTCAAGAAGATATCGCTAGGTTGAGGGTAGTCATTGTCTTTTTGTAGAATTTAGTTGTGAAGTCAGATATGTAGTTCCAGGTTTGAAAATCATATTTTAAAGCAACATCTCATCATATTTCATTTTTAGAGGTTTAGGGTTTTGAGAATTTCATGTCCAGATTTTGTTGTGTGGAATCACCATAAGATCACAACCAAGGAACAGATTCTTGTGACTGTAATTATGTGATCCATAACTCTATTGGTCATGTGGCACAATTGTGCTATAACAAATACAGGATGCATTCATGTGTGACCTAAGTTTAATGTGGCTATGTTGTGATAGAAATGGAGGCACTCATATAATGTAATCAATTTAGGTTGTATAATGTAGGTGTCAATCATCATTGGGTGCATTCAGGTTGTCTCAAGTTTAACAGGTTAGGATGTAATTATAGCATGATCGAAGAGTGATTACCTCTTGCTGCAATGAAGAGCCTATAAATCTGGTTGATATGCAGAGTGGTTGTGTTATATCAATTATGTAGTGCATTCAAACACAACCCATGTTTAATGGGTTATTCTAGAGAGTGATCAAGATTTTCTAAACCTTATGACTGTTATTTGACATATATTTGCATAATCTCAAATTCCTTCAGAGGATCTTGAAGTATCAATGTATCCTATATAGGGTTTAGAATGATTTCTTTTAATTAAAAAAATAAATAAATGATGTATTACCCTATAATTAGATAATGTGGAGATCTCCTAAATCTGCCCCAGCACACTATCCTCCTTGGCACTATATTCATTACTCAAGCTACTAGGGTTTTGCATGTGACATCTTTAATATCTTCATGACCGTGGCTTTTAAATAGATCTCAGTCTTTGCTTTAATCCTTTTCATGGTAACCCTTGAGTTCCATAATCCACCTTCAATCTCTTCTAAGAACAGCGTCTTAAGCTAGACTGCATAGTATGCATATAAAGCAAGTCCTTCATACCTGCCATTGTTCCAAACCACCACTCACTGCCTTGCTTAAAATGTTGCCTCCATAAGCACAATAGCATGTTTTAAAATTATGGTTGCCAGTGATTGACCATTAAGGTCACCACTTTCATCATGAAGATACAATGAGATTTTTGTCTTCAAACTCAAGGCATTATGCAAGATAACATTGTGAATTGTTTGTTGTGTACGATTTAATTTTATTGCACATTTACTACTTTGCTAACTTCCTTTAAGATTGGGTATTGCACCCTCAGTTGCAATCTCAAACAGCTCACTCACTATCACTTGAAGATTCTTTTCATGAGCATCCTTCTATAAAATCAAACTATGCCCTATAGACTGCATACTTACACTCATTGTTTCATTTTAGTTCTTAAGATCCTTCAACCTTATTGACACTACTTCACAGTCCACAAGGTATTATTCACTATTCTCCCATCTTTGATGAGTCTCAAAACACTGCTCAAACATGCAATCCACTACCTCCATTATACATTAATGGCTAAGAAGAAACATTGAACCTATGATTACCACTATTACTTCATTTGGACAGTCATTCCCTGATTGCATTTGCCTTATCTAACACTACCAAAAGCATTTGAAAAACCCTTAAGGTCAGCAAGGGGGTAAGGAAACTCACTGTTAAAATCTCCACTTTACTATGCAAGGTTTGAGCTTTATTATCTTGTCACTGCTTAGCCTCTTTTTGACTGTCACATCTCAAGTGACTGTCATTCTTCTTACCATAGATTGTATTTACAAATGTTACTAAGCTACATAGTGTGCTTGTTATTGGCTACAATCTTTAGATTGCAAGATTTTTTTATTAGCTACAATGTCTCAATCTTTCTGGTATTGCAACTTCACTAATCCACTATAGTTATTGTTTATGTTTCTACGGAGGCCTAGGGTTTTTACCCTAATCATGCTCTTACCAATGCTTCTATTGTTGTTTTTATTAGGGCTCTCTCAATGTTGAGGGCCCTAGGGATAAGCTCGTCATAAGAAGTGACACATTGCATCTTTAACTAAAAGGATAAATCCGTATTGACATTAGCAATGATGATTCTGACTTGTTGCTCCTTAGGAATGGGTCACTTGCTCTTACTAGCTCGCTACCGCCATCGTTGTAGGAAGTTTGCGATCAAGATCAATATTCTGATTTTAGGAGTCTTAATAGTTGGAAATCATAGTAAAATCATAATTTAATAAGTTTTGTAATTAGCATTTTAAAGTGTTTTTTGGGGTCATTAACTTCAGACTATCTTCTCTTTTGTAGGGGTGGTTGCATGCCAAATTTTTTTGGTGTAAAATATCAAAATTATTAGATTATGTTACCTATTTATGAATAAAAATTATTGGAGTGTGAGTTTGATATTTTTTGAAGATCTAAATAGTCAAGCTTGGTAAAGAAAAATCATATCAGATAATATTAGTCTAGAACAAAATGAATGGATACTTGATAGATTGTGGGCTAGATTGAAAAGAAATGGTGATGGAAAATGTTGTTATCCTTGCAATAATTGCAAGGGCTTAAAGACGAGATGACTTTTAATCACAACAGTTGAGAAACATTGTAGGCAGCATGGTCATGTTGAAGGGGGGCATGATTATCATCCATTGGTAAGTTGTTCATTATATGTGTTTATATTGATTGAATTTGTAAATGTTTATATCATTTTAACATTTTATATATATATATAATCACTTGATCATGATCATGGTTTATTTGTGTCTATCATTATTATAAAGGTGGGGTGCCCTAGGGCAGATGATATGGATTATCAAGGTACAGAGAATGTGATTTTGCAAGCAGACGAACATGGAGCTGTGAATATCAAAGATGAAGTTAATGATCTTATGGAAGAAGATGATCATGCGCCAGAAAACATAGTTGAAGATAATGGTACGAATACATTGATCCATGACACATTTAGTGGCAGAGCTGATTATGATGATCAAGATGACTTTGATGATGTTCATGATTTACCTCTACTTGAGAAGGAATACGAGCCCCTTTATGAAGGCTCCCAAACAACTCTTCTCTCTGTTGTATTGTTGATGTTGAACTTGAAGGTTATGAATGGTTTATCAAACATAAGAATCTCACGGATGTTAAGGTATGTCATATATGTCATCTTTTTTCATCTATTTTAATTGTTGTTAGTTCATCACTAGTAAATAAATGATGAAATATGTACCATTAATATTGTTTATATGAAAAAATTACTTTTTGTTGTAGATTGATTGGTGAATTTTTGTTACCACCATCAAATATTTTACCTTGCTCATACCGAGATTTATGTGCCATTATGAAAGATATTGGAATGGAGTATCAAGCAATAGATGCATGTCCCAATGATCATATTATATATCATAAGCAACAGGAATTTGCAACAGAATGCCCAGAATGTCATATCAGTAGATATTGAACAGATCAACTAACAAAAAAGGTGCCTCGCAAGGTTTTTCGTTATATTCCCATTATTCCACGTATGCAACGATTATTTAGGTGCGAAAGCTTAGCACAATTTATGGATTACCATGCACGGAATATAAGTGGAGATGACATTCTTTGAATGCTTGCAGATGATTCTGCATTTAGGTACATGGAGGAAAAATGACCACACTTTAAAGAAGAACCTCATAATCTCAGGCTTTCATTGGGAGTGGATGGTGTCAATCCATTTGGAGAGTTGAGATCTATTTACTCAGTGTGGCCTATTTTTGTTATCAACAATAACATTCCTCCATGGATGTCAATAAAGAGGGAGCACATAATGTTGTCAATGATTGTTCTAGGTATTTGTTTCCATCAATTTTCTTTAACTTAGTAGCATCTCATTTGTCTTATTTTTTGTATAATGACATATTTTTTTCATTCAATAGTCATATACATTAATTTATATATATTGCAGTAAAATGGTTATAATAATTATGTAATGTTTATGTTCATTCAACTAGGTAAGTACCAAGTTAAAGATATGAATGTATATATCGAGCCTCTTATCGACGAGTTACTAAAGTTATGGAATGGCGTCACTATGTATGACGTCTCTAGACCAATAGGACAAAGACAATTTCAATTCCATGCAATGCTTGTATGGACAATTCATGATGCCCCAGGGCTAACACATTTTGTGGTATGTTATAACATTGAATGCACTTTAACAATATTTAATTTGATGAAGTAGATATCATGCATGTTTTTAAAATAATCTATTCATTATATATAATTAAAAAAATTGACATATTTAATCCAATTATATATGATCTTGTAGGTCTTCAAACAAAGGGAAAATTTGCATGTCCAATTTGTGGTCCAAAGATGAAATCTTGTCTTTCAACAAGTTTAGGAAAGCAGGTGTTTGATGAGTATAGGAACTTCCTCCATAGAAATCATAAGTATCGAACTACTAAAAACATCTTTTCAATGGGAAAGAGGAGACTACATCAAAACCACGAAGAATGACACCTCGCCTATGGAAGTTGGAATATAATATAATTAATCATCAAGGTTATACATCGGATCAAATTGATTATCT
Organism: Sequoia sempervirens; assembly: GCA_007258455.2. Lineage (NCBI taxonomy): Eukaryota > Viridiplantae > Streptophyta > Pinopsida > Cupressales > Cupressaceae > Sequoia > Sequoia sempervirens. Next base: position 10,199 of record VDFB02143528.1, on the reverse strand, counting down.
ATCATATATGATATGTTTTGAATTTATATTTTTATATTGTGTTGTGTTTACTCATGTTGTAATTGACAATGATTGTCGTTGTTAATTTGTTTAACTTATATGCTTCATGAAGGTCATCAAGGCATTAATGGTCGCCTTCCACAGGGATTGAAAAGTTATCCCAGACAATTTAGTAGGTTGCCCTACTATGAGTAGCTACAAATTGTGCATTTGTTTGATACAATGCATATCAGAAAGAATATAACAAAAACTTTATGAAAAATATTGGATGAAAGGCATGACAAAGAAAAAATTGTCAAAATTTGTAGTGACATTTAGGAAGCCAATCATGCAATGAAAAATGGCATTCAATTAAATAGCGATGGAGACCAAATTAATATAAGTTCCCTTCCTTGGTTATTAACAGAGCAACAAATTAATGTTATAAAAGAAGTCATACAAAAAAAATTGATTTCCCACAGGATTTGCTGCGAACATAAACAATATAATAACAAAGAAAGATGAATTTGGGTCAGGGATGAAAATGCATGATTGGCATACCTTCATTAATGTAATTATTCTGGTATAATATATACACTTGTATAATGCATGTACTTTTCAGTGTATTGTGTTTACTACTCTTGGAAAAATAATAAAAAGATCATTTTATAATTGTTGCAGTACGTTCTACCTCTATCTCTCCTAGACAACTTTGACAACAATGTCAAGCAAGTTATATATGATCTTGGAAAATACACGAGATAAGTATCAAGATTTGTTCAATTCATTGTATACATCTTATAATTGTCATTTTTTTTACTTTTTATGTAATATACTGTATATTTTTGTTAAATCTCGTTAATATATTTGTGCCTTGAATCACTTGTAGATGGATGTCATCTAAAGAAATCCATAAAGAAGATATAAATTATTGGAAGAGAAAAATTCCTTGTCTAATATGTGAAATGCAAAAGTGTGTACCTTCAACATTTTTCAATGCACAAGAACACTACCTCATACATCAAGTTGAGGAGATTGAATTGTGTGGACCTATACACACAAGGTCAATGTGGATGGTTGAGAGGAACTTGAATTTTTTGAAGGCTTTGGTTAGAAAAAGAGCACATCCAGAGGGTTCTATGGTGGAGGGATATATGGTATACCAGACCATGGTGTACAGTAGTGAATATCTTCCTAAGTTTGCAGCAAAGATCCATGTAGATCGCATTTGGGATCCCAACTCCATTAACAACTTCAAAGGGGAGTATCTGATGGGGAAAGTGAGATTGAGGAAAGTGAGAGGTAATTATAAGATGGTCATGGAGATTAATTGGAATACATTTTACATATGGTATTTATGTATATTGTACTTATTTAATTTTTAATCTTCAATATACATCAATTATAAATTAAGGTCGTATACTGTGGTATTTAACTAATTATACATCATTTGTGAATTTCAATTTTTTTTGATACAGTTGGTCGAGAGTGGGATGCACTACATTTGTACGTCACCAACAATCTTGATTGGATGACAATATGGATTGAATGATGTTAACAATCTGGTCGCGCATTAGCATGGGAAGGTGTGGCTTCATTGGTTAAAGAAGCTCATCGCAATGGAGATTCCAATGTTACACAAAGGGAAATTGATTTAGCATATGGTTTAAGAGATAAACAGGGATGTATAAATATATTAATCACCCATATTATTTAATTATGTTCAAGTATATTGATGTATATATATGTTGAGATTGTTTTCTTTGCATACATTCGGCCAAGAATAAATATGTTTATCAACTGACGATATTGCAATAATTAGTACATGTTTGACATATTGCAAGTGAAACACCACAAGGCTATGTGGTGCAATGGTCATAAATTTCGAATCAAAATGTTGGATGACTTAAAGAAAACTTGTGATTCTGGTATAACTACAGTCTTTCAGGTGACTAATGTTTCATGTAGAAGCGACATACATCTAGAAGTCTCAGAAAATTGATACTATGGGATTTTGGATGATACACTTGAATGTGACTTTAAGTCCTTCAAATTAATTATGTTCGTCGTCCTATGGTACAGGCTACGATTGAATGAAAATGATCATGAGAGAATTATTATTGAACATGATAATGGATTTACCATGGTTAATACAAGGTTGATCGAGCGAGCTGGAAATGACCCCTATGTTCTTCCAAGCCAATGTGAGCAAATATTTTACTTAGAGGTTCCAAGTAAACCGGTTTGGTCATTTTTTGTTAGACATGATCCAAGAGGAAGGCCGGTAAAGTATAATTTGGTGGAAGAAGAAGATATCAAAGAACTAGAAAATGATGCAGATGATGATCAGGATCAACAGTTAGTTGATGATGTCCCTGACGAAGATGTTGAAGAGGAGGAACTAGATCATGATGATGTAGCAGTTAATGTTCATGAAGATGACATCCATGTGGATGATGACATTATCAAAACTGATATCGATGACGATGATGATGATATGACCAATCCTTACAATGTCGAATCTGGATCAGATGATACAGACAAAGAGTTGGATGAAGAAGAAGATCAATGACATTGAAATGTATAAGTTATTCAAATTATATTATCTATTTGATATTAATTTCTTGATAGAATTATATTTGACTTATGTGGTTACATAATTAATTCATGATGTTTTTAATTTTTATGTCATTACATAATTAATTTAATGATGTACTTTTTAATGTTTGAAAGGTCAAAAAATTAAAACATTTCAATAGTGATGTTAACAACCTTAAAATTAGTGTATTTTATGTTTTATGTGATCATAAAAGATTAAAAAGTCACTTGTAGAGGTGGTTGTTCAGTGGTTGACGTGTATGTTGGTTCTTTTTACAATGTAGCTAGGTTTGTCTTCTAATCTACCTATGGAATTTCCAATTCCAATCGAAGGCAGCTCGAAGGACTTGGACCAACTGACGAGGAGTTTAAAAGCCTCCTACACTTCGGGCTCTGCAAGACCTGGGAGGGTGATCCCTTAATGTGTTTACAACCTCTGCACCATTATTATAAACAACATTAACAATAGAAGATGATCTCACTTAATAGCTCAACATGATAAGATAATATCAACTAGAATTGGTTGTTCATAGACAATATAAACTATCTGGAGCATGAGATAACTAAACACAATCCATTGTATAAGATAGTCAATGATTTGCAATTTGTAGCAAGCTCTAGGCAAAGACAAACAAATACTGAACTACACTAATAATTACAACTTAGATCAGTGCCATATATCCATTGCAGGAGTCAAATTCATAAGCATCTAGAGGTTTATAACAGATTTAATACATCACATATAAGATCCCTGACAATATTGCATTACAATTTCATCAGTATGCATTCTAACCCAGGACTACTTATCAAATCCTTATACATCACATATCCGCCTATAATCCCATTCAAGCATTTTAATTAATTCCTTGAATTAAAGCTAAAATAGAATCATACACACCACAACAGTGAGATGGATAAAACAACCCTTAGTTATTTCATTCAAAGTTCAGATATGCATGTATAATGGAGAGACATGAGCTCGAATTTTCATTTCAACTCAAATGCTAGTACTGTTATACAACATTAAATCTCTATGAACTCAAAAACTGTTACAAAATGACTCAAAACCTAAATTTCATTTCTCTAAAACCATCAAACTTTGCAATTCGCTCTACAACTTCACCTAGACTCGACAAAAATTATCTAACTTGCTAACCCGTACTTCTGGCCTTGAAATCCTTCTTATAAAAAATGAAGGAGCAAACAAGCACTGGGCCAGAAAGTACATCTGTCACTAGTCAATTGGAGCACCCGGTGATATTCCAAAATTTTTTACAACAACCACCACCTTGAAAAATATTCTTGTTCATCATATCAACTGAGGAACGTTGATACAAAAGACCACAAGAAAACCGCACCGAGAAAGCTGTCAACACAAAACTAGAACCGTTGCAACCGCAAGAACTAATCTGCCACCTATTAGTAGTTCACTCCTTTTACTCCTCAATGAAATATTTAGTTACCCAATTCTAGTACTCATCATCAATCGGCTAGTCAAAATTAATACCTCATCCACCTTGGTATTATAAGGTGTGTATTTTACCGCCACCTGATTTGCATCCCTTTCAAAAGATTCCAAAAATGAGCTAGTACTAATGATTTTTTCCATATAGCTCACCAACAAATCATAGTCTGAGTCATCACAAATTGAATTGATTTGATCATTGATGGCCTCACTTGCTTGATCCTACCATTGTTGGAATGACCTGATTTTCCCCTGCTCATCAATTATATCAGGTAACAATGTGTTGCCCCAATCATTGAAATTCTTCACCAGCTCCCTAATCTTCCTACTCAAGTCATCTGGTAAGGTCTGAAAGCCTTGCAATAATTTTACTAACACATGAGTAGGATTTAATGACTGGGGCCTATTATTTATATTAAAACTTGAGGCCTTATACATGATATCTAGATCACTGGCCCTAGGGATCCAATTTTCAATTATTGGTATCACTACTTCCTAATCCCTATCAATATTCTTTATTGCTGCTAACATCAAAGAATATAAAGAATGTACAAATAGAAATTTTCTATCAACCTTTTCATTTAAATGCCTCAAAATAGTACTAATAATTTCCTTTTGCTTTAAGAGAGATCCCTGCTCACTTTTCTTTAATGATGTCTGCAATTCATCAATTTTTTGCAAGAGCTGCTTCTTTGTAGGATCGACAAAGCACTCTGTTTCTTCTTCAACTTCCTCTAAAGAAAGGGTGAGGACAAGATTCTGACTGGGAGATCTTGGTGTGGGAACAATTGGAGAAGCAAGAGGCACTGACCCTGCTGTGGAAGGTAATGCACTGGTTCCTGGAGCACTTGATGTCTCCCCAATCTACTTATACCTAAACCTCTCCACTTCAGTTTGCAACTCAACATTTTTCTGCTGCATATTGTTGTACTCCTCGATCAAAAGGTTATATTTTTCTATTAAGCTCTTCCTTTCAGCTTCCTCCCTTTTAGCAGTCTTTTGGGCCAATTTGGCCACATTCATAGTCAAATTACTGGCCTCAGTGGTTGAGGTCTCTGAAGCTCTCTTTATTATCAATCCTCCCTTGAAATTTGGATTAATATCAGAAACATTTGGTTTTCTCCCTTGTGGGGCCAATGCCCAAATTGCTAGAGTTTCATATTCCTCACTGAAAGAAGAGTTTTGTAATGTTGCCTTGACCTATTGTTCAATGTCTTGAAAGGGATTCTTAGACTTCATAATAGGATTAAAGGCTACTACATCTACAATGTCCCATTCAGGCAGAATTAATACACCAGCCTAACTCACCAATTTTCTTCCTTCTTCAGGAGTGATGTTCTTGAATTCTTCCATTAATTCAGCTTTTACCTCCTCATCATTCTCTTGGTCTGACCTATCAGGCCTTAGTTCTCTTCTCTGCCTACATTTATCTTGATACTCTTCAAACTTCATCCTCCATACCAATTGCAAGAATACAAGAGTTTTTACAAATGTATTGTCATCTAGAAACTCCTTGCATGCCTCCATTCTCGAATCTTGTACACTTTTACCTTTCATATCTAAATCAGATAAAACTAATTCAGCTGGCCTAGGAGGGGAAGGCATACTAACTTTCATGTATTGATCAGTAACAATAATATCATCCATCAGATCATCCTATGGTTGATCAATTCTTTGCCTCTTAGGGCTTAGCTTGGATGGTGGTTATGAGGGATTGTCTTCCGGTGATGATTCTAAATCAATAATTTTGATTTCCCTAGGCACTTTGAATTTTGGACTTGGTTGTGGAGGCATTTTCATAATTTGTTTTCCTTTCTATCCACTTCTTCTTCATAACTGCTACTATCCTTTTTCCTCTTGTAAATGGGCCACCTTTTTGTAGGATGGTATGCTGGCCTTGTTTCAATTGGTCTGGCACCTTGCTCTTGTACACCCAGACTCAATTATAAATTTACCTTTTTGTCCTCAATGTGCCCATAATTTCCTTAAAGTTTCCCATCAGAAAATTAATTTTCTTATGGTGGGGACTTAACTCCAACAATGGATCATATTTCGGATCCATTTTGTGCACAACATCTAGTAGCTTACCATAAGCTATCCATTTCTCCTTGTTCAACTCCTATCTAGTCAAATCAAATTCATTTCTAATCAAGTCTTCAGGGAAATTGAACTCATGCACAAATTTTCCAATTTTTATTCTTTGTCTGAAAAGAGCAAAGAAACCATCAGGATCATGCTGACACTTTGGTCCATACCTCAAATGGTAATCATCAAAGAAATTATCAAAATGTGTCTAGCCTCCATTTGAAAATACAAAATTAGACACCACTGTATAATCTGGGGAAAATGTTCCCTTACCCCTTCCAGTGAGGTTGTCCTCATGAATACAACCTATCTGCCACATAACATCTACAAATCCCACTCTTGGTGGCACATTGTATGGCAGTATATGAGGGGCTCCTTGAAAACCATATACTCTCAAGACAATGCTGACTAGGTATGGGATAATGTCACCCTAGTTATGGTAAACCTTCAATTCTGGCTTCCTCTCGTTTGCCCTAAGGAAATCATGCAATTCCTCAAGGATCCTAGGTATATTCACCATTAATCTAGCCCTTAATCTGGAAGCAAAACAATTATCAAATTGCACATAACTAGTGCTTTCCTTATTAGAAGATAAATTTGTAGCCCATATCTGTACTTGCAATCTTTCTCCATCAACTAATTGCCTTAATTTAATCCTCTTAGAGAAAAAGTCAGCATTCTTAAACAAAAACATATGCATTAGCATAGAATACCAAAAGAATTGAGTGTCTGTATCATTGTTTTACAGCTTTGATAGCCCTTCATACGTCCTCTCAGCCAAGAAAGAAGCGAAGTCATAGGTCACAAAGAAGTTAGGGTGTTGTATTTGCACTCCCATGAACATATAAGAAATGGGAATTACCGTACCAGGACTGAAACCCAAAATATGACATAAAGGATAGAAAGTGGCCAGGAAATGGTTTTCAAAACAATTTAATTTGAAAGGTTCCTGGTCACTGGGGCTGATATGAAATTTTGAACCTCTTGCCCTAGCCAGATGAGGTGGAAGCAACCTTGCTCTAAAAAGAGATTTCAGCTTTGCATACTCCTGCTTCATTTCCTCAAGGTTGATAGGAACCAATTCTTCGTTGGTTCATTCAAGTCAAAAATATGTTGGACCTCTTCTTTGTTAATGCTCAATAGAACCTTTCCATCATTGTCCCTAATTATCCATGTAACAGGGTCATATCTTGCAGCCACTATCCTAAGTAGGTCTACATCAAGGAATACATTTGGTACCACCAGCTTCCCCATATCATACATCCATCCATTTGAAAAAGGGTGAGGCAAATTCCTTTGTTCGTACCACAATCTGAACAATTCCAAGCCAGTGAGGGGAACCCTAGCATTGGCAATGTTGGAGCAATTATACACTAACCCTTCCCCCAGGATTTTCCCTTGCATTAGGACCAATCCCTTCCTCCTATCATTCATTGACAAGGTAAATTGATCCAGGAAATCATCATACAGGTTTTGTTTCAAATATTCAGTCTTGCAAGAATGTTGCTTGGGTGGTGCCATCTCAGACAAACTAGGGCTTCTTTACAACGTTATAATTCAGATAGCTAAGACTAACCAAAGATAGAAAATTACAGGACAAAACACTGCAATTTATCACAACTATAATTAAAATATAGCCCTAACACATTCATCAACAAGCTCACAGCACATCTAGCGAATCCTTTCCCAAATTCAAATGCAAAACGACCGGGAGGCACAAAAATAAAACTCATGGCTTTGTTAGCAGAACTCCTAAATTCTGGCTGCAAAAACTTGCAATTCTACCTTCGGCTCTAAAACTACTCCACGAAATAGTTGAATGCTTTGTGATACAGACCAAGGAGGAAAATTGATTTTATTGTCGATCAAATTACGCTAGCAAGTGTCTCATCTGCCATTAAAGCTCAATTTCGCGCTGCACGAATGACTCCAACCATATTTGATGCAGATTTAAATTTGAGTCGTCAATTCTTCAGCTTGATCAAATCATCGACGACCACCTTCAAAACAAGTTGACACAATTTCCAACAACACGTACATAAGGCTCCACCTACCATGTATACTATGAAAGAAGTCAATGTGAAGCGCTTCTCATTTATATCACATCCCTAAACTTCGATCGCTGATGGTAAGGCAACCGCTGATCCCGAGCATCAATGATCTCCTCGCCTTTAACACGTCACCAACTATGTCGTTAACCCTTCGCTAACTTTTCCAGCCGGTAGATTATAACATATCCATCGATTTATAGAACATGTGCATCTCGTGAACACTTTAGTAATCCGCCCTTTAATACATTTAAAGCTGGCTAGTGTTTCCTTTACTCTTTAGGCTTCATCAGATGAGACACATGGCACCCACCCGTGATTTCACAATCAACCCAAGCACCATCATAGGATGGTAGGGAATGACTCAGATAAAATGGCAGCTTAGTCGCAATGAGTAAAGTAACACCTCTAATCCCCCTCAACAGCATTAATATGTGGTGCCTTCGCGGATCCTTCAATTCACTTATCATGGTGATGGCTGCACCGCTTGATATCTACAGGAAATAGATCAATGGCAGCACTAAATCAACCCTTGCAAATAAACATCATTAAAAGGGAGAAGTGGGCATTACTATGGATGGAAAACAACAACAACATAAGTTGTTTTTAAAAGATGAAACACGGGCCAACCGAAATTTTAGAAAATAAAACCTTATGGAGGGAAATAAAGCATAAAAATCAAAGTTGGTTTTGACTTTAATCCGGTGACGTAAGCCTAAGCCATTAACCCCAGTGGTCATGTTGACGACGGCTTAGCCAAATCCTTTCATTAAATACTAACCGTGCAATGTGTAGGGTTTTCAGATTCAAAGATATGGGAGAAGATCTCGATCGTACCCCGCCAACTCGCGGACCTAAGGTTTCGCCCTGTTATTTGGCGCGAGGTCAACAAAAGGAAAATGTGTGTCCTATATGGAATGTGGGGCCCAATCTCCACTATTGAGCTCATAACCCATGGTTTTAGATGGAAAACCAAGATCAAAAGCTAATGTAAATCTCTATTGTTCCCTGCTAGCTCGTAAGATGAAGATGAAGGTTGGTTAAAAGCCGCGAGGTCAATGAGGTTGCGATGCATAGCTCTAGCCATTCAGTTTGCAAAGTGCATAGGACCTGCCGACATGGTAGTTGGTTTTCGAGATGGATTAATGTTATTGGTCATGAGGAAGGTGAATGATGCTTCGTTGGATGTCAAACTGAGTTAGCCTGAGATAAACCGTTTGATCTACCAACTCTTCAGGAGATTAGCGGGCAGTATTCAAAGTTGGAAAATGGCACATGGTGGTTGTTTTATCATACAACTAGTGAAGAATTAATGAATTATTCCTTGCTTGTGTAGTCACGTCATCTCAATCTGTGTGAAGATGTTGTTGTTGGCAATCATGAAGGGTGATCTGCAGATTCTCATGTAGCTCAAGTTAAATGGTGACAGTACATACGCTGCCAAATTTCCATGTCTGCACATGCATTTTTACTAAGCATTGATAAAGGTTGCCATTACCTCACAAAATAAATACAAGATGAATTAACTGCTAAAAGTGTCATTCTTGTAGTAGTTAGAGCACTTTGTGGGCTGAGTCTAATCAAGTTTGAGTGCTTGTCTAACAAGAGAAAATGAGTAAGTCAGTAAGGAGGTATGTTCGTTTGAGCTCACAAAAGCTCGGTCCTACTATTCAGGAAGGTGCTTTGGTTGACAAGCCCAGGCTTGTGCCCACTCGATGCAGTAGAAGGTTGCAATTTCAGGATGTTGCTGCTCAATTGGTAGATGACAAAGGCAAGCAGTCGGTGTGCTCTATTACTAGTGTCGGTAGGAAAATAAGGTATGGGCATGGCTCCTCTGGATGCCAACACTCGCCCATTGACTTTATGAGCAACACTTTTGATGATGTAACCGAGACTGACTCTGACTACTATCGGTATTTACTTCACTGCAATCATGGTATGCCCTTTGATGAGGAAGTGATATCTTTGGTGCCATTGGCTATTAAAACCCCAAGCGAACATACTAGAACCGTATTGGGCAAGGA
>VDFB02143527.1:0-48920 GCA_007258455.2 Sequoia sempervirens | reverse complement strand
TCCATCTCTCAAGTTGAACTCCCTCCCACACCCTCTCCCTTTCTCAAGTCTCTCACTCACACTCCCTCTCTCTCCTACTCCCTCTCTCTTGCACTCCCTCTCCCTACCTATCTCTCAAGTCTCTCCCTCTCACCCTACCTAGCTAAGTCCCCCTCACTACAACCCCTTCTCTCCCATTCCCTCTCTTCAACTCTCACTTCCACCCCCTCTCCCTCTCCCCATCCCACCCTACCTAGACAACTCTCTCTCTCTCTTAAAATTCTCCCTCCCTCTAAAGACATACATAAATACATACAAGCATAATGCATATGTACATACAATCCTGCATCCATACAATATACATGCACTCATACATATAGGAATACAAACATACATAAAAACATTCATACATACATACATACATGACACACTAGTATACATGTACATACAAACATACAAATATATCAACAAACATTCAATAGACTAGAATTTAACATAAAGGAAGACATAACGCGAGCACGTTATAATGTGCTAGCGTTATGTATTGCTTGACATGTATCCCATATAAGCAAAAAAATGTCAAAACTAGGAAATAATGCGAGCATGTTATAATGCGCTCGCGTTATATCTTGCTTTGGGAATCCCCGAGCCTTAGCATTGCTATTTGCCTTGGAATACCAACCCAAAGGATTGGAGGGCATTCCCAATGACTAGAGATGTGTTTTTGCAAATTCTACAAATTTTCACATAATCGGGTTCGTGCTAACCATCATGATTGTATCTAGTTCAATATTGACAAAACCAAACACATGGGTAATGTTAGGTTCTCTCTTAGCTATCCAACGATGTAATTTTTTTCACTTTTTGACAATGTTAAGCTTTTCATCCTTAATTTCTTTTGTTTGTATGTCTCTTTTTTTCCAAAAAGTAGTGTTTGGTTTTTTTTTCATTATAAATTAACTGTTCATCAAAATTTTAAATAAATTACATTTTTAGAAACTAGACTCCATTCTATAATTTTTTTATTTTTTTTAAAAAATAAGTTACTTTCCAAAATTTTTAGGGGGAGCACGACCAAAATTCTACTTTTCAAGAAGTGCCCACTTAGAAAATTAGTAAAAATTCAAATATTCATTAATTTTTTTTAGAAAAATCATGCATCAACTAGATACTGTTAGCTAACTTTTGACCATAGTGATTTAAAAATACAACAAAAAATTTCACCATGCTAGGGTCATACAAGAGTTGCTATGTTATGTTTTTCTGACAAAAACAACACCAATTTGTGTACATACCTCTTTTGAACCCCTTAATCTCAACCATTTTCAAAATAAATTAGTAGTTTAGAAAGTAGACTCAGAGCACTTCAATCCTTGCTTTTGTTCCATCTCAAAATTTTGAGTGTAACTATCCTCAATTTCATGTCCAAGGTCAGTATTTCCTGATTTCAGAAAAAAAGTAGCCACTTAAGCCCCCTTTTTGGGAACCATCTTTGTGCACTTACCTAGGTAGTTCTTGAGAGAGAGAGAGAGAGAGTGTGTGTGTGTAAGGGATACATAAAAGGTGAGATCGAGAGAGAAAGATAATAGATCTTGATGATTAGTGAATTTTGTCCTTGTACCATAGAAAAATGGATCATTGACATTTTCATGGTCTTTTAGGTCTTTCTCTTGTGATGTTTGACTTGTCTTGCTTTGATTTGATGTTGCAATGTAACTTAAGTATTCACATTAGGTCCTAAATATTCAAATTATGATGTCTTGTGAAGGTGTTGTGAAGTTTTGTAACACATTTCTACTCTTTTTATTATAATTCGCCTAAAAATCACCTTTTTATCACTTTTCAAGTCCTATTTTTAAAGTGTTGTGAAGTCTTGTAACAAGATTTCATACTTTCCTAGGCTTAATTTCACTATTTACACCTTTCTTATGCTTTATTTGACCCCTTTATGCACTCATAAGACTTAATTAAGTGTATTTTTGAATGTAAACCTGACAAATAACATTAAATGTGACTTAATTCTTGACACCCACTTACAATCCCAAGGTGGGACCCATTCGCCATTGGTGGCGAATGAGTCCCTCTTGGCTCCAAATTCAAAATAATTCAAAATTTCTTTCGGGTTTTTATTTAAAAATACCTTATGTTGGCTTGTGATGAGGTATTATTGGGTTATTAGGGCATAAGTGTGTATAAATAAGTGTTTTTCTCCTCATTTTACATCTCCCATTCATCAAATTCACTTGCATTCACTCAACATCAATTAGCATTCTAGCACTTTTCATCATTCAATCAAGCATTCATCAAGCATCTTGGAGCAACCATTGACATATTTTTAGATTTCTTCAACAAGCTTGTGGTGAGTTTAGGACATTTGCATGTTATTGATTCATCATTCTATGTTCATTTCATTTCATTTTTCCATTGAGGGTTTGATTACCAAAGTGGGATTTGACCAAGGAAAATCCCTATACTCTAACCCTTAACCATTTCCCCCTTTTGCATGTGTGTTTGCAGACTTATGTATGTATATTTTTCAAGCAGTTAGGTGTTGAAAGGTGGTCAACAAGTCCAGAAAGTGTTTCAATTCACCTTAACCCTATTTCAAGCTTGGAGACAACCTATAGTCTATTTTCTGCAGATTTGACTCCGTCAACCCGACAAGAAGATAAGTGTAGATCTGGAGCTATACAATTGACCTTTAATTTCAAAAAAAATTGGAGGAGGACTGATTCAACATCAGTGGCGAATGAGTCCCACCTTAAGGCTGAAAAAGGTGATTTTTTCATATTCTAGTTCCCGACAGTTGGAATCTTGTTTCAGGAGATTTTACCAGTAGAAGGACTAATTCACCATCAGTGGCGAATGAGTCCCATTGGTGATTTACACTGATTTATGCCAACATTCAAATCCTTCCAGATTCAACATTTATTTCCCAGGTGCAATCTGATCAACCTCTTTCAATTATGTTTTGCATTTGTTCATGTTTTAATTCATTCTTGCATATCTCACTATGTTTTCAAACATTGCATAGTAAATTAGTTTTGCATTAATAATCACTCAATTACATCATTTAGTTGCATCTACATCATTGCATATAGTCTTAATTACATCACACAATCATCTATTTGAGTGAACCATCACAATTTTGGGGTTTTATCTCTCTCCTTTTAGGTGAAAGATCCCAAGAGTGCAAGAGAAACACATAAAACCAACAAAATTGTTGGTTCAAACTTGTTAATTATTGAATTTTCACTATCTTAAAAAGTATAGATCTTCAAAAAAATTGAATTTGCATTAAAACTCCTAGAAATTTGAAACCATTCTCAAACATACTAAAATTATATACATGAAATATAACTTAAAGTATAAGAAAGTAAATGTCCATATATAAATGTTTATTTCATTTATATAGTTTTGTCAAAAGAGAAAGAGAAAGAGAAAGAAATATTTCAAAAGCAAACAATAATGCAAGTGTGTTATAACATACTCATGTTATGTCAATTCAATCCCAAAATGCAATTGTGTTTCATTATAACACGCTTGTGTTTTCTCCTTTTTGGGTTGACAAAAATTGGAGTGACCACTTTTTGGTTCCCCATCTTGGTGCACTTGCCCACATCCCAAAGGGTACCAAATTGGAGCAAGTATTTCCATCAAAATCTCAAATGCTTCCTAGCGACATGTAGCATTCCAAGATTCTAATATTAAGAATTTTTTTGTATTAAGGAATTATTTCATTTTTATGCTTGCCATGCCATTTAATTATCTAGTTTCATCTATTTTTTTATTCACTTAGTAGTACAATCTATCAAGTAATGTTAATCTGTATTGAAGAAAATGAATTCTCCATTCTTATTAACTCCTTGCACACTATTCTTCAAGTTGAGCTAGCTATTAATCTTGCAAACATTTTATTCATGTTGTTTGTGGCTCTTGAGATTTGGAATTTTAATTAACATCTAGTTGGTATACATTTATTTTGTTGGTTTTCTTATGAATCTAGTAAGTTTTTCTTATGAATTCATATACTCCCTATAACTCAATTGGCCCAAGTAATTAATCAATTACCTAGACACTTGGAAGATTTCTTGAGGCTTTATTATTGTAAGTAATTAAAGTTACTCATATTAATACAGACATAGTGTTTATACAAGCCATTTGAATATCAAATTAGAAGTAAAAGTATTAGCCAAGGATAGCATGTTATCCATTTCCATTAAATAATCATTTTAACATCAAATATTTAATCTAGATACAAGGCTAACATTCTTAATTTAATGCTCATGAATCATTTAAAGAAAATTGTAATATTAAAATCATTCTTTAGTACTTTACTTAATCGTTAACATTTGGTTATTTAGTCTCAAAAGGATACTAGTTGATTGCTAAGTCTTATAAGGTCAAACAAAAAAGGGGTATTATACAACGATCTCATTCTATAATTAGGTCAACTTAGGGAAGTGAAATTGGGTTTTAAAAAAATTTGATACGATCATTCTAAGGATTCTTTCTAAGTGAAAGTCACACATTTGATGTTAAAATGAAGAAATGGGAAAATTTTGGGGTATGTCCAAACCACAAAGGTTGAATTGGGGAAAACTAATCAAGCAAGATGGGGTTTAGTCAATTTGTTTACTAGAATCTTCAAAATAAACACTAAAATGATGCTTTAGTAAAAAAGCTAAAGCAAGCACAAAGAAAGGGAAAATATTGTGAAGTAACACTTTTCTTCTCTCCAATGATATAGTTTGACTCATAGTATACATTACAATATGAACTCTTGAAAATTTAATACAAACCTTGAGGAGAATTCACTTCCAAAAAGCATATTATCCTGTTTGAATCTTTTCCATATTAGTAATTGGAATTTCAAATGAATAGTAAGATTTTTTCCTTGAACAATTTTTTTGTTATATAATGACCTTTTCTTCTCATTATTTAATTTTATATGGACAATCAATGTCTACATTTTTTTATCAATATATAACTTCCAAATAAATGTTATAATAGGACAAGTATAGAAACTAAGAAATAGTCTTTGATGCTTAAAAAAAAAGAAATAGTCTTTCACAAACTAAAGAGATTAGAGCCCAAATTAATACACAATAGCATGAGATAGTCTTATCTTAAAAAAATAAAATTTGTAACAAGACAAATTCAAAGATTAAAAAATGAAAATCTATTAAATATAAACAGATAGACTAGTTCTAAAATTGAAAATAGTCATATAAAAAAATAATAATATAAAAAAATCAAATAAACATATATAAGTACAAAAAAACTCTTTAATTTAACTTCAAATATTTTATTAATACACCCAATATTTGATATCGAGAAATGAGATAAAGAGAATAAAATATAAAATTGTAATTATTTTAAGATAATTGCAGTATCCATGGACTGAGAAATGATAAAACTTGAGCCGAGACATTTTAGCATCAAGCCTGCAAATCGGTGAGATAATAAAGGCTGAGTTGTGCAATGTTACGTCATGCATAGCAACTTGGTGTGAGACGGACAGAAGTAGCCATAAATTTGTCTACTCGACTATTTCTCATTGGCATGCGCTTCCTAAGAAAGCAGGTTCAATTCCATATCAAAATTCAAGAGATTTTCTCATTGCATGTTTTTATTTTTGCAGAGACTGATAATCGTTCTTTCATGGCTGCAGGACTTTTGAGATGCGGCAAAAGCTGTCGTCTGCGGTGGATTAATTACCTGAAACCAGGCATTACACGGGGAAATTTCAGTTTCGAAGAGGAGGAGGCTATTATTAAACTTCACCAGGTTTTTTGCAATGGTTATTTTAATTATATTTTTTTGGGAGAGAGGATCTAGTAGTTGAGCATCTTAATTTCGTGCTTCATAAAATCTTATGTGGCAAATATCTAAATCACTTCCAATTTTTCACGGCAGCTTATTTGACAAGTCCCTTGTTTATAACTAAAGTTTTATGGCTACATCATCAAATATGATGCCATATTAGTATACTTTTTGTTGAGGTGTCCAAAAAAAAGGCAAAAAAATGGACTAATAATTGAACACTAAATCATATTTTATTGATGCATTGATATGTCATCACATAATTTATTTCTTTTTAGATTTGAAAAATGCAGCACATAAACTTGGCAGCCACATGCAGATCAGACTTGTTTTGGGTTAATACTAAAAATAGTGCTTGAAAATACAAATTTAAGTAGGAAAACTAATTAGAGAGGCTAGGGTTTGCATCCTAATCTTGCAAGTAACTAGGATTTTCGTCCCAACAACTAGTTCAGGAATACTCCCTAAATTCTAGTCACTTTTTTTCAGATGTTCTCTTTGAATGCCAAAAATGTTTATTTATACCTGATCTCTAGATTTAACAAAACAAACCAAGTCGACCTCCAAAATAAAAATCTCCAAGTCGACACTCCAAAAGATGAAATTGAAATTGATCAAAAATTTGAAATTAACTAATTTTATTTTTTATATTTATTATTTTATTTTATTTAATTATTATTTTCTAAATTATATTATTTATATTTTAATATTGTAATATATATACGAATGTTTAAAACCAATATTTAAATAGGGTAGATTTTAGGGTAGGAAAATGGGCACATGACAGTCCTCCATTCCCCAAATTTATATCCCTCAAGCAATGATAAATCAAGGAGCTCCATTTGCTTCATGTCAAGGTAACATATCATGGAGTGATGCTCATCGATCCTAGGTCCCACACCTATCCAATGGAGACCTTCAAGTCAGAAACACCTTGCAAACCTAATTGGGATACCCTTTGTTTTGAAGCATTTTTAATCGAGAATACTCTTTCACCAACATGTCATCATCATTGATCTCTTATTGCAATAACTTGGGCCAATGCATTAACAATTCATCATGCCCTTCCTGCACCTCTCGAAGTGAGTTAAGAAAATCACTTTTCAATTGAAATTTTACCCAATTAGGTTAAATTGTAGCCATAATGATGTTTCCCTTCAACTGCAAACCTTCTTCAACTTCTTCCATCAAGGATTTTACTTTAACTTGAACCAAGAAGTACTATGTTGCATGACTGCCAATAATTGTTTGAACATCCTAATAATGATGCAACAACAACAGAACTCCATTGTTCCTTTGCAAAATTTAAAGGTATCAACATTTCAGAGGTTGAAAAGACTTTATTAATAATCATGAATAATGATGTTGTCCTTTTTATGATTAGAAACCCTTGGAAAGACAAATGTATTGAAGTGGTATGAGGATTGATAACGATTATGAAAACAACATTGAGATTGAATGTTTGGTACATGGTTGTCCCAAGTATGTTCCTTCTTTGAGTGCTAGGATATCATCAATAATTTCTCTCTTCCTTCCTTGTTGATAAATATTCTCACAACCTTCCAAGTTTGATACTACCTCAACATTCTTATGTTGCACTAGTATGATTTTAATGTAAACTTCCCCTTGAGGTCTCCATAAGGGGCTCATAACTACCTTAATAAAATGATGACCTTGACACACCACTACCTTCATCTTGAGTTATTTCAATATAATGAGCTTCCTATATAAAAGTAACCAATGCATGTACACTACTAAACTCACCTCACCTATGGCTTGGATCGAGGACCACAAGTTCTTATCATGATTCCCCAAGTTGTGCCATTTGAAAGATGGTTTGATTCAAACTATATGTCTACTGATAGATAAGTGTAATAGTTGAATTTCTTCACAAATAGTTATAAGGGTGTTGGAATGTTTGCGCTTAGTATTCTCAACAAGTGAACCGAAGATAATTTTTTCATATAATTGTTGTAACACTACATTTTCTTAGCCAAAATCATAATTATGGTGGCTAAAAACAATCTTGTATCAATAGAAAACATCTCATTAATTCTAATAGATGGAAAGTGTTCCCTTTGTGCCATTAATAGCTTATTTGTGATTTCCAATAGTATGTAGAGAAAACTAGAATTGTTGGTGGCAATAGTTATAACAACACTCATCATGCTCCATGGATCATAATTCTTACAACCCAAAATTCTACCAGTCATGTTAAGTTGATAACTGTCACCCAAAAGCTCATGATTTTCCATTACCCCATTGGGTAGCCATCTTTCATGTGTCATAATGAACATATTTAAAATAGGTCAAACATTATCAAGAAAAATTATTTAACCTTGGAGTGGATTCTTGATTATCTCTATGCATTCAGTGATTTCATTTCCCCAAAGACTCGCCTCTATTCTTTTAACTTTAACCATGATAGGTTTTCCATTCAATACGCCTTGGATTATTACCTCCTTTTCCTTGAACTTCATCTTTATAATATCCCTTCCAAAGACATGTGACCAATGCATGCCAACAATTTTACTCATCTTTTGTAAGCTGGAGTTATAATGTTTACCTTTTACTTGAAAGACTCTTACCATGATTCTTCAAGCCTTACCACTGGAAAGAGGGTTTGTATCAAATTGTTGATAGGCTGGAAGGTAGCTATAGCAATCACATTGTTTTGGGGCTTTCCCTTCCAATGGCCATATATTTGCAAGAATATTGGCACCTCACATCCCCAAAGGATGAGACCTCTTATGCATAAACTTAAGCAAGGAAATATTCCTCATACCTACATATCTATAGCCACTCATAATAATATATCATCAATACAAAACACAAAATTATCAAAATTATTAATAGGAACACAATATCCTATCTACAAAATTGAGTTACTTTATTTAATTTCACAAGGGTAAAGATCAGAAACTACCATGTACTAGCTAAGAAAATTTCAACAATGGTAATTGATTGAAGACTCCTCCATGATGTGATTGAAAATTCTTATTTGGTTGTAAGGAATGTGTGGGAAGTGTTGGAAATGTTGAGGTCAATAGATCTAATATTTGAAATCATCATCATAATGGTTCTTGTCTCATGTCTTTTACAACCAATATTCATCTTAACTATGTAAAATTGATGTTTCTCAACCAACAAGTTCCATTTAACAATTATCCCTTTTGTTGGCCATCTTAGAAGTGTAATATTTAGCTTAACCAACATAAAAAAATTATTATAATCAATCATCTTACCTTTAGGAAAAATTGTGATTGCCACTAAATGATCTTTCATCCATAGAGCTATGGCAACTTTAATATTTCTTTCTTCAATGCTTTGAAATTCTATCTCTTCTTTCTTGAATTCCAACTCTATAATTAACTCACACATTAAATGCTCCCAATGCAAGCTCCATCTTTATACCTTGTTGATCCCTCCAAGATCTATAATATAGAGGTCTTTGCATATACCTTATTTACTCAAATTGGTGACCAATCGCTTTTCTCCCATGATGCTAGGAATTGGTAGTGTCTTATAAATCATGATTCCTCCAACTTTCTTGAAGCTAGATACCCAAAACACAATACAAAACTTAGTCACCAAATATTGAACATCAAAATGACACCTATTTTTCTTACGTTCATCTAGCATCAAACACCCTAAAGTGACCATCTTTGTTTGGCCATCACCCACAATCTTGTCTTCAAGTGTTGTACTTAGACCAAGTGATCAATGAACTGTAAATCTTGATCCTTCACAATGTAGTTACTTGATGCACAAACAACCCTATAGGATCCCTCATAAACTTCCTTTCAACCCAAATTCCTCTATCTACTTTGACCATCAAAAAATAACATTGATCTTATATGCAAAAATAATAATAAACTTGAATCAAAGAGTCCACATGCCCTATGCTACAAGTTATATCTCTTACTCTATCACCTTCTTTTGCATGCTTTCCATTGTTAATTTTTTTTTTGTAATGACATAGGAAGCAACAAGTCTAAAACATTTTTGTACCTTTGGCCACAAAGAAAATGCACATCCTCATTCTCTAATAGAGATTTTGTTGAGATATGCTTGACAACTCCATTCTTGTGAATCAAAATCTTTGAGTTAGGGTTAACCAAAATGTTCTTCTCAAATGTATACCCATTCACAATGGTGCTTCGTAAATCAATCAATGGATCACTATCTAGAAACTTGAAAGATATTACATGATCCAACATCTCTTCCTTCAAATTGAACTCTTCATACCCAACAAATGGATTTTCTTTCCTTCATCTCATCGGTCTTTTGCTGATACACATAATCATTTAAAATCAAAAATGAATCCCCACATTCAACTTGCCACTTGAGGACCTTTTTTTATTTCCTCATGATGTCTGGTAACTTTAATTCTTCTTCTTGGTCCACTATCACAACTTCTTTCTTGGCATCATCTTTTAATTCTATCTATGTTGTACCCTTCACTATTTTGGGTTCCATCATATTGGGTTCTCCCTCTTTCAAGAATGATTCTTTTGGCTTGTATTATCTACACCTCATCCATCCATTTATTATTTTGATATCATAATACTTCTCAAAAGACATGTCACATGTGATGGATGGAAAGACTAAAAAAATGTAATTAGTGTGATATCTCTCCCTTTCATCCTCTTTTTATGGGTGTATAGGTTTTTCTTCTTGCTTCCTGGTTACTATCCCAGCCGTATCCTTCAAATTGATTTTTCTTCTTCCCTCAAAAAAATTCTCTTTGTCTCTCAATGCTCCATCCTTGCGATAAAGTCCTTTTGATATTCATGCAATTCATGTAACTTTTCTAACATTTCTAACAAGGATTATTAAATTGTCTTCATCTTTTTGGCCTCAAAACACTAAGCACTAATATGTAGCTATAGAAGAATGGCATGCAATGGATATAAACTATCATATAATAATGAAATTTTGATGTTTCATAGGTTGGCAGTATTATGGCTCTGGTACCAATGTAATAATCCCTAGGGTTTATTGATCTATTAGCTAGTTTTAGATCATATATTTCATCAACATTAACTCAACACTTCAATTTTTTCAAAATTTCAAAAAGGACTTAATTTGTAACTAAATTTTTGGTTACAAAATAAATTACATAGCCAATAATTGGGTTTATTGAGTTGTTGATGAGACCTGGGACTAGTACAAGATTACAAATTACCACTGCAGGGCTATAATGTATGATTGTATGCAATTTTCCTTTAACCTACTCAATATTTTCCTCCTCAATGATAGTTTTGGTTAGATCCATAGTTATTAATGGAATGACAGTGCGTTGATGGAACTTTGTCTATAATTCCTAAAGACCTTCCAACTTTTCCCAACACCTAGGGGTGTGAAATACTTAGCCTTGCCACCCTTAACACCTTCACTCTAGAGATTCATGTGTTGTGACCTATCTACAATGAAAGAAACCCCCCTAAACTAGACACTCCCTTAGGTTTTGGGACTAGAACACCATTCATATCATTGTTGTATGTAATCACATGGTAAAAAAATGTCAAACCCTAAATTATGTTGTTCACTATAGGCCCCCAAATTTGAATTAATGGTGTGGTTCTTGATGACTATTGTTGGTAGTGATCCATTGTCGATATTTGTGGATGAGTAAGGCTAGCTAATAAAAGCTCTAGTCACTTAATTTCGAAGTGATCTCTCAATAATTTTATGAAACCCATCCAACACTCCACACTATGGCCCAATGGTAATTGGAAATGTTCTAATCAACCAATGGATGTCATGTGGCCTAGAAAACCTTTATGCTATCTTCTTAAACTTGGTATCCACTTGTATATCAAACCTATTTTGGGTTAATGCTAAAAATAAGGAAAGAAAATACAAATTTGAGTAGGAAAAATGATCAGAGAGGCTAGGGTTTGCATCCTAACCTTGCAGATGATTGGGATTTTTCTCCCAACAACTAGTTTAGGAATATCCCCCAAATTATAGTCTCTTTTTCCTAGATGTTCTTTTTGAATGCCAAAAATGTTTATTTATACTTGATCGCTAAATTTAACAAAACAAACCAAATTAGCCTCTAAAATAAAATTCTCCAAGTTAGCACTCCAAAAGATGAATTCAAGTTGGTCAAAAATTTGAAATTAACTAATATTATTATTTTTTTATTTTTTTAATTATATTTTAATATTTTAATATTATAAAATATATATACTAGTGTTTAAAAATGATTTTAAAATAGGGTGGATTTTAGGGTAGAAATGAAGGGACAAGACATAAAGTGAGCTCAAAGAAAGGGAAAAAATGTGAAGCACGCACTTTTCTTCTCTACATTGATATAGTTTGACTCATAGTATACATTACAAGATGAGCTCTTGAAAATTTTATATAAACCTTGAGGAGGATCCACTTCCAAGAAGCATAGTATTCTATTTGATTTTTTTATTTTACATATTAATAATCGAAATTTAGAATGGATGGTAAGATTTTTTCATTATTCAATTTTTTTGGTTATTTTATGACTATTTTCTTCTCATTATTTAATTTTGTAGGGAGATTTAATGTCTATATTTTTTTATCAATATATAACTTCCAAATAAATATGTTATATATATATATATATATATATATATATATATATATATATGTGAATATATCGTTTTGGAGACCTATTTTATTTATTTCTTAAAAAAATTGAAATACCATTAATGATTAAGGTTACCTATTTAATTTTGTAGTTGGGGTTAGAGTTAGGTTCAATATTATATTATTAGCAATATTTTATTATTAATAACTCTTTCTTTTTTTTTAAATAAATAAATATTATTAACCAAATTTTTAATTGGAGAGAACTATCTAAAATTGATTTATTCAACTAAAGTAGAAACTTAACAATTTTGATAATGTTTTGGATAAGGATAACAAAGTGATGGTGGATTTTTTTAAATAAATATTTCTAATATGTCTCTTGCTTTTTGATTTTTTATAAATAAATATATATTATTAACTCTTTTTTTTTTTTTTTTTTCTTTTATTTTTGATAAGGATCAAAGACTATTTGATGACTATTTTCTTCTCTTACTTAATTTGTATGGAGATTTAATGTCTAGATTTTTTTTATCAATATATAACTTCCAAACAAAATATGTTATAATAAGACAAATATAAAAATAAGAAATAGTCTTTGACAAACTAAAAGCATTAATATAAAGAATTGAAATTTGTAACAAGACTAATTCAAAGATTAGAAAAATTAAAATTCTATAAATATAAACAATAGAATACTTCTAAAATTGAAAATAGTCATATAAAAAATAATGTTATTGAAAAAATCAAATGACTATATATAAATTAAACTCTCTTAATTTAACTTCAATATTTTATTAATTAGAATATTTATGAATAGAGAAGGAGAATAAATATAAAATTGTAGTTGTTTTAATATAATTTTAAGCTGAGACATTTGACCAACAAGCCCTGCAAGTCAGTGACATATGTGGTTGAGTTTAGACATTAGGCCTTTTTCCTTTGTCCTACACATGAAGGCATCTATTATTGTGTGTGCAGTGTTGCGTCATGCCTGTAACTTGGCAGTGAGACCAGGACCAGAAGTAGCCAGTCATAATTTGTCTAGTCCACTATTTCTCCTCCTTATTTACTCCTGCTTTCGTCACCCTACTTTTGGTTTCTTACTGGTCCAAAGATACATAGATATTCTACGCTCCATTCAGAATAGTGCTGGGGTGATTTGGGAAGGTTTTAGTATTCAGGAATTTTAGACTGTAAATTTGTTGGTATCCATAGAGAGTTTATGACCACTTTGGTTTAAGATTTATCAATTACCGTCACAGTTAGGGGTCACTTTCAAGAAAAATATAGGCTGCCTTTCATGACTTTATCATGTACAATTAAAATATAATTTCACATTTACTCTGTCAAACACGCCAAAATTGATTTTGACCCAATCAAGCTTTCAAAATTTCAAACTTTTAACACACCTATCATTATCAAAAATTATTATGGTGACTAAGTTTGACCGGGGAATTAATAATGACAAATTTGGAATCTACTCCATAGTTTAATGTCGCTTAGACCATATCTCATTTCTCTACGCACGACCTGCTCATCTCAATATAAAGGAGTTGGGGCTCTCATGAAATCTCGTGTATTGATTAGGAAACAATGGATCGAGCTCCCTGCTGTGATAAAACGGCAATAAAGAAAGGTCTCTGGACTGCTAAAGAGAATCAAATACTCATAGATTTTATTCAGAAAAATGGTCATGGGAATTGGCGTGCGCTCCCTAAGAAAGCAGGTTCAATTCCATATCCTCCAATAGATTTTCTCATTGCATGTTTTTATTTTTGCAGAGACTTATAGTCGTTTATTCATGGCTGCAGGACTTTTGAGATGCGGCAAAAGCTGTCGTCTGCGGTGGATTAATTACCTGCAGCCTGGCATTAAACGGGGAGATTTCAGTGCCGAAGAGGAGGCGGCTATTATTAAACTTCACCAGGTTTTCGGCAACAGGTGTGTATGGTATTTCTCTTTTGGGGAGAAGATTTAGAAATTGAGCATCTTAATTTCTGCTTCACAATATCTTATGCAACAAATTTCAACTCACTTCTAATCTTTTATTGCAGTTTATTTTGCAAGTCTCCCACTTATAATTAAGATTTTAGGGTTACATCATCAAATACGATGCCATATCAACATGTTTTTAGTATGTAGAATTTCTGGAAAAAACTGTGTGTGAATTTTTGGATCAACGTTTCGGATCATACTCCATGATCCATCATCAGGATGAAAGGCAGGTAGAGAGAGAAGTGAAAAAGAGCAAGCAGACTTGGGTATAAATTAAAGGGGAGGGAGGGTTTCGGAAGGTTGAGAGGCACTTTGCCCAAGAAGGGAAATAAAATAATTAAGTAAATAAATAAATAAATAAGTAAAATTAAAATTTAAAATTAGAAAATAAAGAGGAAAGAATAAAATATAAGAATAAAACAACACCAAAAGACAAAGGACCAAGAACAATGAAGAAGAAAAACCAAAAAAAAGAATTTTATAAATAAATAAATTAAAATTAAAATTTAAAATTAAAAATAAGAGAAAGAGATAAAACAACACCAAAGACAAAGGACCAAGAACAATGAAGCAAGAAAAAGAAACCCAAAATGATTTTTTTATTTTTTTTAATCTTTTGAGTTTCTATTTCTTTCTTCATTGTTCTTGTCCTTTGTTTTTTGGTGTTGCTTTATTCTTATATTTTATTTTTAATTTTACTTATTTATTTACTTAATTATTTTATTTCCCTTCTTGAGCAATGTGCCTCTCAACCTTCCGAAACCCTCCCTCCCCTTTAATTTATACCCAAGTCTGCTTGCTCTTATTCACTTCTCTCTCTACCTGCCTTTCATCCTGATGATGGATCATGGAGTATGATCTGAAACGTTGATCCAAAAATTCACACACAGTTTTTTCCAAAAATTCTACATACTAATTATCATGGACTGTGGAAACAAAATGTTATTAAGCATATTTTTTGTCGAGATGTCGGGCAAAAAAAGTTTTATAGTTATTTACTAAGTTATATTTTATTGGTGCACTGATGATTTATTACTTTTTAGATCTAAAGAATACATTTCATTCAATTATGAATACTCTTCATCAATATTAACAACTTTAAAATCACAACTTTTAATATTCAATTATTAAAAATATTAACATTAAATCAACAACAACTATTGAAATATGGTGAACTACTAGGCCCTTTCCTAACTGCTGATATTATTTTCTATTATCAAGCAGGTGGTCTGCTATTGCCTCACGCCTGCCTGGAAGAACAGACAACGAGATAAAGAACGTGTGGAACACTCACTTGAAGAAGAGTCATCTCCGAATGGAAACTGAACCGGAGAAGCATGCAACGACAATGCCATTAACGACGAAGGATGCCACTGCAGACAATTTGGGTATAAAATTTCCAAGAGAAGCAAAGGTTTCTGCTAACTCTCTCACCACAATCTCTAACTTGTCGGATTCCCACAATCCATTAAGCGAATTATTTCCATGTATGAGTAACATAGACAGTGAGAGCATCACTGAGGATTCTGCTTCAACTTCAGAATGGCTTGAGTCCAATAGTATAAATTCCTCTGTAGGGTGCGCTCAAGAACCATCAACCATTGAAGATGGTGGTAAGCTTGAGGACTTGCTAATAGACGAGAGAATAATCTTGGAAAACCAGAATATTGAAGGTGAAGAGACGTGGTTTCCAATCCAAAGCGAAAATTCAATGACACCAGAAGTAACTTGGGAGCAGAGTTTAAACCTGAATGCTCACTATTTCATGTATGCCGATCCAGAAGATGATATTTTGAGTGGAATGGACGGTGAAGCGACATATCCCGAGGCGCTGTGGAATGGCGATGATGACGATACGACTGATTACTGGTTGAAAGTTTTGAGTCAAGCCGGTACATCGGCGTTGTTTTAGCAGGTCACTCCACTTCGCTAAGCTTGTGCGGCCGAAAATCGACCATAGAAAATTCCGCCCGACTGATTTTCGTTGACCTGTTGGAGAGTGAGTGTGAATGTGTACATGCTTTGGTCAATAATATTGATTGGTCAACAATGTATAGTATTTGAATTTTGTTAAGCGCAAATTAACTTTAAAGGAAAGCAAACTCTTCCTAAGCTGAGTTTTAGGTTTGGAGTTTTTTATTTTATAAAGAGAGGTAAATGCTTTAGTTTCGTCTATGAATGTGAGGTCATAAATTGGATCTCATTTTTAATATAGATTCTCAACAATTACATTTCAATGGGGTTTGAATCAGTTAGAATAGCAATACAACTTCTTAGAATAGCAATACAACTTCTTAACCATCGCACCATGTCACTACTGACTATTTTGGAATTATTTTATTTATTGAATATTAATTTGTTTTATTTCTAGAATTTGTTTATTTATTACATACATGAATATAACAAGAAATAATTATAATATTGAAAAATATTTTTTTTTGGTTTTTAATTTTTTAATTTATAATTTTTTAATTATTTAAGAGATTATTTACATATTTTAAATGAATTAATTAACTTTTCAATAATTATATAAAAAATACTAATAAATGTTAATTATGAAATAACATATTTTATTTATTTATTTATTATTAGTCTTTTCAATATTTTTAGTTAGTTAGAACATTTAATCTTATATTTATATAAGGAAGATGAGATCATTTACCAACTCTATTTATCTTATTGAAATATTTAATCTTATATTTATATGGAAAAGATCTAATCAAATAAACCTATTCAAGTTGCCTCAAAATTTGGATGCCATAGGGTGCCAAGACTTTATCTATAGAACGGTTAGTCATCAAAGTTTATTTTATTGAGTCCAAGATTTTATGCTAAACATAATCAATAAGACTTTGGTAACCTTGAAATATTCAATTTTTTTGTTCCAACTAAATTTGCAAAAGAATAAATATACCTGACCAATATCCTAGGCTGCTAAAAGAATAGAAGAAGTGAGAGGACATACCAAACTAGCTCAAAAATTAAATAGAGAGATAGCATGCATAAGATGTTAGTTCTAGATGTGGCACCACTTCCTCCAAAAACCCTTGGAAAAATAATATTAAAAGAAGAGATGGGTGGAAACATATTTAAAAAGGACAATGAAATTCTCTCTTATGCTGTTCCAAGTAAGACATTTATTTCAGCCTAATAACTAGAGAAAAACATTATATCTACTACAACAAAATTTATTCTAGACCTTGTTGCACTATGGTGAGCCCTTGTACTTTTTGTAATGGCCTAAGATTTGGTACCTATGAGAAGTAGAATAAATTCTTTGAGAACCATATCCCTAAGCAAGAGTATCAACCTCATACAAAGAACATGGTTTCTCAAGCAGAATAGAAGGTAGGGTTCTTGAAGTTCCTAGATCTCCTCCCAAACAAAAATAACTAAGATCCTTCTAAAAATAAATGTTATATTCTCCCACCAAATGAGAAACCTTAAATTCTAACATTTTAGGCCAACCAAAATCAAAAAAGATATTAGTCAAAAGGAGTAGATGAGAAGAAGAGGAAAGAATCATGGGATAAGAATCCCATGGAATCAACCAAGAAGATCAATGTTACAAAAATTTACAAAAAAACCATCCTTCTTAAAAATTAAAGCATCTTTCT
The DNA here is from genome assembly GCA_007258455.2 of Sequoia sempervirens. Classification (NCBI taxonomy): domain Eukaryota; kingdom Viridiplantae; phylum Streptophyta; class Pinopsida; order Cupressales; family Cupressaceae; genus Sequoia; species Sequoia sempervirens. The sequence goes on along the minus strand of VDFB02143527.1, from coordinate 30,930 downwards.
TGAGAGTATTCCAAATCATAGAGTCTTTCTCAATCAAAATTATTCTTTAAACCTTAGCAACAACAATTTCTCAAAAATATTTGGATAAAAATATGAACTATGTCACATTTTTATAAAGGAATTAGTCAACACAAATACAAATTCTCAACTCTAGCCACATAAAAGTGGTCTTTATGTTTTGAATTTCAAAATGATGTAAACTAATGAAATGTAGAAATATTGATGAAGTTTATTCCTATAATTTTTCAATTTTTTTATAAATTTAAGAGAAGATTTTGGATTGCTAAACATTTCAAAAAAAGCGGTGTTGATTTTGTTGCATAGACGGTTGTCGTTGCACCAACATATCAACTTGTTAATGCTCGATATAGCCACCAGAGTTAATGAATCAATGAGAGGCGGCTAAGCCATTTCATGAACCCATGCTATGCTGCAAAACAAAAGGAGACCAAGGGTGCACACCTTGCAACAATCCCCCCAATGCAAGTGAGGGGTTTGAACTTGTGACCTAGGCTCTTATACCAATTGTTGCACAGAGTGTAATACCCGTCATGCTACTGTTTGATTTTTGACATTCTTTGTGGTTTTTGTTTGGCACATTGTGGTTTTGATGGTATTGTTGATATCATGTTGTGGTAGCATAGACTGTTACTGATTATATACTCTTATGATGCCATGGTTATTATGATGATGTTTTTCATTATGATCATTTGATGAAATTATTTGGAATTTAGTAGACTAGAAAATAGTAATTGATGATATTAATGCAAATTAATGTAAATTTTATAATGCTTTATATGATGTTATGTTTTGGTGAGGGGACAGGTAGCATCACTCATTCGCGAGTGCCCTGCTACACTATGAATCCTTCTCACGATGCTTTGTAATTGATTATATGTATATATGTTGTATATCACCTTGTTGGATGCAGACTTTGTAGGAATAAGACTCGATTCCACCTATTTCGATAGGTCTGGGCGAGCATTGAACCAACCCAATGGCAGGAAGTTGAACAAAGGTGGCATGAAAAGTAACTCCGTTCCAAGGTGCCAACAGTCCTGTATCTTCTTGGTTTGTGCATATTGGTCACATTCATTTGTGTAGTTGCATTGGTCTTTGTATGTTATTGCGATTTTATGATTTGTCTAAAGTGGTGAATGGTTTTATGTGGTAAATTAAATAATTAAGTAATTAATAAAATAGAAACATAAAATAATAATTAAATATGGCAATGAATAAATATTAGTAGTAGTAATAAAAATATTGCATTTATTTTGTATTCTATAATGGTTGATTTTAATTGTTTAATATGAAAGTAATTAGTTAATAAAATATTATGGAAAGATATATATATATATATATTATTAATATATATATATATATACTCTATATATATATATATATATATATATATATATATATATATATTTATTTAAATAAAAAAAAATTCATGTTTGTGGATTTAAAATTTATTTAGTTTTAATTGAATGCATGAAAAATGAAAATGAAATATGGAAAAGGCAACAAAAGGGAATTAAGGTTAAATATTATTTGGATTTATTCTTGAAATGTGACCTCTGGTATTCACGGGAAGAGGAATTGAAAGGATTCCTGGGCATGGAATTTAATAAGGATTTTTCTTTGTTGGAGGGGATGGTTCAAAGGATGGGAAATTTTACTCTCAATTATTTTTTGTCTTTGGTTTCTTTTCTGTGTTCTGGAGAAATTGGTGAAGAGGAAGAAAGATTGGGATTTGTGCTGGAAGATCGGCAGCAAGGAATTAGTGCAGCAAGAGGATCAAAGCTTCTTCAATTTTCTGCAAGCGAAGGACGCCAGGTTCTTTTCTTTTAATTAATTATCTTCTATTAAAATAGGAATTGCCCCTGTGAATGAAATTTGTATTTAGGGTTGAAAATTAAATAATGGTAGGAAGAAAATCTATTGGGGTTACAGTTTAATCAAGGGGCTAGTAGAATTAGAGTTTATTTATTTGTTTAATATATTTGGTATTTGAGTTTCCAGTGTATTGTTGACTTGATTGAAAAAAGGATTTTTATTGCAAATGCAGAGCAAATGGTAGTTTTGTTGTTTAACCTCAAATGCTTAAAAGAATAAATATACCACATATTTGTGTGGGGACAATTTTATTTCATAGAATTTTTTTGGGTGGTTAGTTTGATTGGTGTGATATTAGAACGTACATATATTTTATTAAGCAGTTCTTTTATTTCAATTTTATGCAGTAAATATGCAGTTATGTGCTTTCCACCCCACCCCACCCCTATTTGGGGCATGCTGGGAATTTTGGTGTATATATATATTGTTATACCCATATGTAAACTTATGATTACACGGGCGTCAAAATTTGGTCGCCCGAAAATTGTTAATGGCATTTTATTTTGTTGGGCTTTTTATATGTGTATAATAATGGCCTTATGGCGTTATTGGGGGGTTCGGCCCTCGTGCTCTCCCTCTGGGGCAGTCTGATAGTCTGCATGGATTGATATTCACAGCAGTCAAATGCAGTGGCGTCAGGCCAGGCTGCCTGACAGCCGAAGGATCCACCTAAAATGGCCTTGGGTGAAAGTAGTTGGGAATCTGTAATTTTAAAATATGAAAATTTACATATGTTTAAACTTCTTTTGAAGAATTTTTTATATGTTATTTTTCGTGTGAATTTATCTTTATAAATATATATATATATATATATATATATATATATATATATATATATATAATGTATATATGTATATATGCTATATAGTATATATATATATGTATATACTCTCTCTTTCTCTCTCATATTTATATATATATATACACTGTTATTGATTAATTATTCTATTTTATCTTGTTTAAATGATAGTTGTATTATTTAATTAAACACAATATATTGATTTCTCTTTCGGTCTTGTATATATTACGTTGAATTTAATTGTTGGTTAAACAAATGTATAAATATATTCTGTTTCTGTTTCTTTTCTGATTAAAATTATATTTTCTGTTAATTTAACTGTTATTTAGAAAATAGATATTCATATATAGATTCTGTTTCTTCTCTAATTAAAAACAAAGAAAAATTTGTTACAATGAAAATAATAGTAAAATAGAAAGAAATCTGTCTTATTGATTTGTTAAATTACAACCTTGAGAGGATATTGTTAGCAGAAAAATCAATTACGAAAGTAAAACAACATTGTTTATTTATTATGACTGTATTTTAGGAATGGAATTTATTTTGGAATCTACTTTGGAATTAAATAAGTTATCTCTTTTATTTATATATTCTTGAAATTAAATCTTGTTGCATTGTTGGGTTTGGGACACTGTTAATTCCTTGATGTGGGAACCCGTTTGTGAACACTTTAGTCTTCCAGAGGATGATGATGTTGTTGAGTTTTATACTTTTCATCTTGATTCTGATGAGTTATGTTTTATTAATGGGGTGTAGCGAGTTATGAGATTATGTTATGGTATTTTATTTGCGAGATGGTTTATGCCTCGTGTATTGCTTTTGTTGTCATATTTTGATGATCATGATTTGGTATGGTACAACCCCTGTTTCCTTTTTGTTTTGGTGGGTCTCTAGGGAGAGTGGCTCCTCGTGGGGGCCGGTGCCCCATTTAAGGGGAAGGGCTCAGGATAACCCACGAGTGAGTTAGTAATCAAGTGAAAACCTAATAATTAACCTAGGAGGGTTGGGTAGTAACATCATTACAAGATTTAAAATATGGATGTCTCGTCTTCATTAGTGCTTCCGCAGGCTAATGGAAGGCTGAGAAGGCCGTGGTCGGCAAGGTCGTAACCTCATCCTCTCGAGAGGTTTATGGCTCCGCATTAGTCACCCTATGGACCGGTGCCTCCAGTTGGGAGGAAGAGCACAGGACAGCCCATGTAGGACTATGCGATGACACTCTCCCCTAGTTGCTCATGTGTTTGCGTTATTGTGTTCCTCTGGAAGTGGGATATGGGAGTTGATTTAGATTGTTGTTTGAATCGATTTAAATTAATTTATGATTATTGTTTTGATACATCTTTAGCATGCATTGTATGATCTCATTTATATTTTATTTACGATCTTGCATCTTTATGACATTGTGATATTATGTTATTGGTTGCTCATTTTTAATTGGCGTATTGTGTGATGGATCTATGTTGGTACTTTTTGTATGGTTGTACCTTTGTTGTCATTCTTGGTCGGAGTTACTTCTCTGTCACCTCTTAGCACGGGGGTGGTCGGGTGGAACGTGCTCCGCACACCGTTGGGTTCCCCATCAGCATTCGTGGCTTCAGTCTCATCAGTTGAAGATTTATTCTAGTTGATCTCCTTGTATTTTGATAAGCTTGTATATTGTATTCATCCCACATGTTTGGGATTCATGATGTAACTATATTGATGATGTAAAGTTTAAAAGATGTTGTAATCTACTTTATAACTTTATTTGGCTATGTATTTTCTTATGGGTTTATCTTATGTTGGACTCTATGTATGTATCTATCTTATGTTGTCAATTATAGTTCCTTTTGATATCTTATGAGATGATGTTTAGTAATGTCTATTTTCGATGTGACCTCATGGGCCCCAAAGGACATAGTTGTTTATGTGTTTGTGTTTAAATGGAATGAAGTATATGTCTATGTATATGATCATTTAATATTAATATGATGATTATTTATCTTTCTTTAAAAAAAAATATTTGCGTCTTTTGTTGTTTTTTCTTTGGGGCTTGCACGGCGGGCATTACAACTTGGTATTAGAGCCAAGGTTGCACACGCTAGGGTCTCTAGGTAGTCATGTCCACTAGGTAACCTTTGCGTGTTGGCTCTTGAGCTCATGTGTACCTTTGTCTTGTTGTGCAGAAGCATGCCTAGAGGTAGAGGTAGAGGTAGAGGTAGAGGCCCAGGAAGAGGCCAAGGTAGTGGCCGTGGGGCCAACCAACTGAATCCTTTGCCGCCAAGTTCTCATGGTCCTGAGTCTGAGGAGCAACATAATTCTCAGAACAATTCGTCAGGTGGTGGACCGAATCTGGAATAGCCGGGGGTGGATGGGCAGTTGCAGCATCTTTTGGGTGAGCTTCTTGATAGATTGGGCCCTAGACTTAATGGGGATCAACTGGTTGAGAGAGAAAGAGAAAGGTCTCCAAGGCACAGGGGAGCTTCAGTTGATTAGGATGCTTTATTAGCTGGTCATATGAGGGATTTAATGAGAGCTCATCCACCTACCTTCGATGGCTCTGGAGGAGGGTTGGAAGCTGAGACCTGGTTAATTGATTTGGGCTGATGCTTCGCAATGCACCCCTACGGTAGTAATACCAAGGCTCGATGTGCTGTTATGCATTTGCGGGGTTTTGCGTCCACTTGGTGGCAGCTTGAGGAACAAAAGTTGCATATGGATATCAGTATGGTCACTTGGGAATTTTTCTTGGAAAGGTTCAGGGCTCGCTTTCTCTCAGATCATTGGAGGCAGCACAGGGCAGATGAGTTCCACAATCTTAAGCAAATGGAAATGTCAGTAGAACAGTATGAGTGTCGCTTCTATGAGCTAAAACAGTATGCAAGGATTAGCCATGATGAAGGGATGTTGGTTCAGCACTTTGTTCGAGGTTTGAATGCACGCATCAGTGGTGGTGTAAGGGTCTTTGAACCTAAGACCATGGAAGTTGCTGTCGAAAAGGCTCGTTTGGTAGAGAAAAACTTGGCTATGGCATTGGGAGGTCATGTAGGAGTGCAAATTGGTAGTGGGTCCACTCCTAGAGCTATTTCGCAAGGGGGTCAGACACAGTCAGTAGGACCTTCTAAGAGTCATTTTGGGCCTTCAAGAGGGGGTCAACAGCAGTAGTCTCAACCGAAGCACAAGAATGCTACTTCTCAGCAAGGTGGTCACTTTTAGTTTCGCAAGGATCAAAATCGGAACCGTACCTATTCGGGGCAGCCTGCACTGAGTTTTCAATCTCCACCTAGTCGTGGGAGTTTCCAGCAATCGAATGCTCCATCCGGGGGAAGAGGATTTGGTCAAGGTTCTGGATGTTTCTTGTGTGGGCAGCAAGGGCATATTGCTAGGATGTGTCCTCAAAAGAATGCTTCAGAGTTTAGTCAGAAACCAGCTATGTCCGAGCTGACAGTGGGAGACGCAGGGAGATCTCACCGAGTCTTCGCAACAATGGATAATTGGCAGGCGGATCATCAGAGCACCATCATTGAAACTACAGGTTCATTACATAAGTTTAACATTTCAGTACTTTTTGATTCTGGTGCATCTGATTCTTTTATCTCTCCTTTAGTTGTTGAGCGATGTAAACTGGGGGAAATAAAGCAAAGCAAAAAGTTGCAGGTTGAGTTAGCTTTGGGATTTAAGGTGGTGGTCGAGAAGCTTGTGCAAGGTTGTAGGTTAGAGTTAGGGGCAATGTCGACTAAGGTGGACCTCAGAATTCTTCCACTTGGGTCTTATGATGTAGTCTTGGGCATGGATTGGCTAAGCTGACATCGTGCTTTGATTGATTGCTGCCGTAAAGCAGTGCGGTGTGTGGATGATTTTGGTAAAGAGGTGGAAATTGTGGGTGTTCAGAGGCCTGTCTCTTTGAGAATGATTTTAGCTATGCAGTTAAAAAGGTGTTTTCGTCAGGGTTGTCAACTCTTTGCTGTATCGGTTAATGACCTTGAGTCAGAGGATAGTCGTAAGGTGTCATTGAATGATTACCCTCTTCTTGCAGAATTTTCTGATATTTTCCCTAGTGAGATACCAGGTATGCCTCCTAAGCGAGAGGTGGATTTCAGGATTGATTTGGTGCCTAGGGCTGAGCCTATCTCTCGGACTCCTTACAGGATGACCACTCAGGAGCTCCAAGAGCTTCGTCTGCAGTTAGAAGAATTGTTAGCTAAGGGGTTTATCCGCCCTAGTGTCTCTCCGTGGGGAGCACCAGTGATCTTCGTCAAAAAGAAGGATGGGTCTCTCCACCTTTGTATCGATTACCGGCAATTGAACAAGGTAATAGTAAAGAATCGTTATCCCCTTCCCAGGATTGATGACCTCTTTGATCAGATAAAAGGGGCAAAGGTATTTTCCAAGATCGACCTTAAATCAGGGTACCATTAGTTGCAGATAGCAGAGGCCGACATTCATAAAACTGCATTTCATACTCGGTACAGACACTACGAGTTCACAGTGATGCCGTTCGGGTTAACGAATGCACCTTCAGTCTTTATGAGTCTAATGAATGGGGTGTTTTGAACTTACTTGGATAGGTTCGTCCTCGTGTTTCTGGATGATATTTTGATTTATTCTAAGTCTATGGAGGAACATGAGGTGCACCTAAAGCAGGTTTTGCAGTGCTTAAGGGATAACCAGTTGTATTCCAATCTGGCAAAGTGTGACTTTTATAAGACTGAAGTTCAGTATTTGGGCCATGTGATTTCTGAAGAGGGAATTTCTATTGATCTTGCTAAAATCCAGGCTATCATGGATTGGCCCGTGCCCACTAATGTCTCAGAAGTTCACAGTTTCATGGGATTAGCTGGGTATTATCGGCGGTTCATTCAAGGCTTTTCTAGGATTGTGCATCCTATCACTTCACTTCAGCGGAAAGGAAAGAAATTTCTTTGGACAGAGCAGTGTCAGTTGGCGTTCCAAACCCTTAAGGAGAAACTGACTAGTGCTCCAATTTTGGCAGTGCCAGATCCTTCAAGTGATTTTGTGGTTTGTACTGATGCTTTGTTGGAGGGTCTTGGAGCTGTGTTGATGCAGGATGGGAGAGTGTTTGCCTATGAATCTCGGAAGTTAAAAGATCATGAACTCAATTATCCCACACATGACCTTGAATTGGCCACAGTTGTTCATGCTCTCGTGAGATGGAGGCACTTTTTGTTAGGGCACCGGTTTGAGTTGCATACAGATCACTGAAGTTTGCAATACATCTTCACTCAGCCAAATTTGAATGCAAGACAGAGAAGGTGGATGGAATTTTTGTGTGAGTATGATTTTGAGGTTAAGTATATTCAAGGTAAGGAAAATGTGGTGGCTGACGCTCTAAGTCGATGAAGGCATGAGGTTTCTGCAATGTCTCTTGAGGTGGATTTGAAGAGTCAAATTCTTGCAGCCCTTCCTTCAGATAGTTGGTATTCAGAGGTGAAAGCTGAGGTAGAATTAGGTAGAGCTTTGGAGGGGAAATTTGGTGGTTATTCGTTGGATTCGGATGGTGCTTTGTGTTTCTCTGGACGGTTGTATGTACCTCCTTCTGAGGGTCTTCATACCTTAATTTTTATAGAGGGTCATCGAGCGCCTTACGTAGCACATCCTAGAGTTAAGAAAATGTATGCAGATCTTCGTTCGCTCTATTTTTGGTCAGGAATGAAGTGGGATATTGCCAACTTTGTGGCTCGATGTCTTGAATGTCAGAGAGTGAAGGCTGAACATCATCATCCAACAGGATTGCTACAGCCTCACCTTGTTCCAGAGTGGAAATGGGATGTTATTTCCATGGATTTCATTGTTGGGTTGCCTATGTCATCTAGACGACATGATGCTATTATGGTCACAGTGGACAGATTGACTAAGGTAGCTCATTTCTCTCCTGTTTGATCTTCGTATATGACATCTTATGTTGCTAAGGTGTTCATGAATGATATAGTTAGATTACATGGGATACCACGGAGGATCATTTCTGACAGAGATCCGGTATTCACGTCTGCATTGTGGACATCTTTGCAGCAGTCTTTGGGAAGATAGTTGAATTTCAGTTCTGCTTATCATCCTGAGATTGATGGTCAAACTAAGAGGGTTAACCAGGTGCTTGAGGATATGCTTCGTATGTATGTCATGGATCAGCAATCATGTTGGGAGGACTATCTGTACTTGGTTGAGTTTGCTTATAACAATGGGTACCATAGTTCTATTGGTATGGCTCCTTTTTAGGCTTTGTATGGTCATCCTTGTCGTACTCCTCTGAGTTGGGATCGATTGGAGGACAGGGTGCTTCTTGGGCCCGAGATGCTTAGAGATATGGAGTAGCAGGTGTCTCGCATTCGGGAGCATCTTGTAGCTGCCCAGGATAGACAGAAGAAGTATGCTGATGCTCATAGAGTTAATCGGCAGTTTGCAGTTGGTGATCGGGTGTTCCTTTGAGTGCGCCCACGAAAGAGCCCAATTCGTTATGGAAAGGGTTCGAAGCTTGCGCCTCGCTTCGTTGGACCCTTTGAGGTGTTGGAGAGGATTGGACCTGTTGCTTACCGTTTAGCCCTACCACCCAGTTAGTCACGGATCCACGATGTATTTCATGTTCTGTTCTTAGACCATACTTTGTTGATGTTACTCATGTTTTGGATTGGAATGCTCTTCAGGTCGAGGACGGGCAGCTGGCACTCGAGCCCGTGGTCGTGCTTCAACGTCGATGACTTACCCTCAGAGGCAGAGAGATTGATCAGGTGTAGGTTCAGTGGGACCCGAATGATGAGGCTTCAGCTACTTGGGAGGATGCCTCTCTTATCAGGGATTCTTATCCTTATCTTTTTACTAGCTTCCAGGAGTAAGCCAAATTCTAGGGGTGAAGGATGTAATACCCCTCATGCTACTGTTTGATTTTTGACATTCTTTGTGGTTTTTGTTTGGTACATTGTGGTTTTGATGGTACTGTTGATATCATGTTGTGGTAGCATAGACTGTTACTGATTATATACTCTTATGATGCCATGGTTATTATGATGATTTTTTTCATTATGATCATTTGATGAAATTATTTGGAATTTAGTAGAGTAGAAAATAGTAATTGATGATATTAATGCAAATTAATATAAATTTTATAATGCTTTATATGATGTTATGTTTTGGTGAGGGGACATGTAGCATCACTCGTTCGTGAGCGCCCTGCTACACTATGAATCCTTCTCACGATGCTTTGTAATTGATTATATGTATATATGTTGTATATCACCTTGTTGGATGCAGACTTTGCAGGAATAAGACTCGATTCCACCTATTTCGATAGGTCTGGGCGAGCATTGAACCAACCCAACGGCAGGAAGTTGAACAAAGGTGGCATGAAAAGTAACTCCGTTCCAAGGTGTCAACAGTCCTGTATCTTCTTGGTTTGTGCATATTGGTCACATTCATTTGTGTAGTTGCATTGGTCTTTGTATGTTATTACGATTTTATGATTTGTCTAAAGTGGTGAATGGTTTTATGTGGTAAATTAAATAATTAAGTAATTAATAAAATAGAAACATAAAATAATAATTAAATATGGCAATGAATAAATATTAGTAGTAGTAATAAAAATATTGCATTTATTTTGTATTCTACAATGGTTGATTTTAATTGTTTAATATGAAAGTAATTAGTTAATAAAATATTATGGAAAGATATATATATATTTATTTAAATAAAAAAAATCATGTTTGTGGATTTAAAATTTATTTGGTTTTAATTGAATGCATGAAAAATGAAAATGAAATATAGAAAAGGCAACAAAAGGGAATTAAGGTTAAATATTATTTGGATTTATTCTTGAAATGTGACCTCTGGTATTCACGGGAAGAGGAATTGAAAGGATTCCTGGGCATGGAATTTAATAAGGATTTTTCTTTGTTGGAGGGGATGGTTCAAAGGCTGGGAAATTTTACTCTCAATTATTTTCTGTCTTTGGTTTCTTTTCTGTGTTATGGAGAAATTGGTGAAGAGGAAGAAAGATTGGGATTTGTGCTGGAAGATCGGCAGCAAGGAATTAGTGCAGCAAGAGGATCAAAGCTTCTTCAATTTTCTGCAAGTGAAGGACGCCAGGTTCTTTTCTTTTAATTAATTATCTTCTGTTAAAATAGGAACTGCCCCTGTGAATGAAATTTGTATTTAGGGTTGAAAATTAAATAATGGTAGGAAGAAAATCTATTGGGGTTACAGTTTAATCAAAGGAAATTTTAGTAGGGAATTGGGATTTGTTATTCGTTTAATTGAATTTTTTTGGGGTTTCTGGGTTATTGTTGATTGAAAAAGGATTTTATTGCAATCTGGAAACAAATAGTAGTTTTGTTGTCTCAATTGTTTAAAAAGAATAAACTATACATATTTGTGTAGGGACAATTTTTATTTCAACAAATTTCTGGGTGTGATATTCTGGGCTGTACATATATTTTATTAAAATAGTTCTTTTTATTTTCAATTTTGTACAGTGAAATGTACAGTATAAATAACTTACCCTGTTTGGGGCACGCTCAAATTTTAGTGTATATATATATATATTGTTATACCCACATATATTTAAACTTATGAAATTTTTGAATAAAAATTTAATTCGTCGAAAACTGTGCATCACATTTTATTTTCGTTTAGGTTTTTTATATAATAATAATGGCTGTGTGGGGGGGGGGTTCGGCCTCGGCCGTACCCACCACCCCGCCACCAGACGTGTGACAGTTTGCGGACTGTCCACGGCCGGCGGCAAAGTTCCCCGTGACTGTGTGTGTTGGGAATAATAATTCCCATGTAAATTTATATGTTAAACTTCTTTTAATCTACAAATTTTTATATGTTATTTTCTGTGCGGATATTTATCTTTATATATATATATGTATGTATATATATATATATATATATATATATATATATATACATATATTTATTAATTAATTTAATTATTCTATTTTCTCTGATTTAAATAATGCTGTATTATTTAATTCTGTATACAATATATTCAATTTCTTTCTGATTAATATATTCTGTTAATTTAACTGTTATTTAGAAAATAGATATTCATATATAGATTCTGTTTCTTCTCTAATTAAAAATAAAGCAGAATTTGTTACACTGAAAATAATAGTAAAATAGAAAGAAATTTGTCTTATCGATTTGTTAAATTACAACCTTGAGAGGATATTGTTAGCAAAAAAATGAATTACGAAAGTAAAACATCATTGTTTATTTATTATGACTGTATTTTAGGAATAGAATTTATTTTGGAATCTACTTTGGAATTAAATAAGTTATCTCTTTTATTTATATATTCTTGAAATTAAATCTTGTTGCATTGTTGGGTTTGGGACACTATTAATTCTTTGATGTGGGAACCCATTTGTGAACACTTTAGTCTTCCAGAGGATGATGATGTTGTTGAGTTTTATACTTTTCATCTTGATTATGATGAGTTATGTTTTATTAATGGGGTGTACCGAATTATGAGATTATGTTATGGTATTTTATTTGTGAGATGGTTTATGCCTCGTGTATTACTTTTGTTGTCATATTTTGATGATCATGATTTGGTATGGTACAACCCCAGTTTCCTTTTTGTTTTGGTGGGTCTCTAGGGAGAGTGGCTCCTCGTGGGGTCCGGCGCCCTGTTTAAGGGGAAGGGCTCAGGATAACCCACGAGTGAGTTAGTAATCAAGTGAAAACCTAATAATTAACCTAGGAGGGTTGGGTAGTAACATCATTACAAGATTTAAAATATGGATGCCTTGTCTTCATTAGTGCTTCCACAGGCTAATGGAAGGCTAAGAAGGCCGTGGTCGGCAAGGTCGTAACCTCGTCCTCTCGAGAGGTTTATGGCTCCGCATTAGTCACCCTATGGACCGGCACCTCCAGTTGGGAGGAAGAGCACAGGACAGCCCATGTAGGACTATGCGATGACACTCTCCCATAGTTGCTCATGTGTTTGTGTTATTGTGTTCCTCTGGAAGTGGGATATGGGAGTTGATTTAGATTGTTGTTTGAATTGATTTAAATTAATTTATGATTATTGTTTTGATACATCTTTAGCATGCGTTGTATGATCTCATTTATATTTTATTTACGATCTTGCAACTTTATGACATTGTGATATTATGTTATTGGTTGCTCATTTTTAATTGGCGTATTGTGTGATGGATCTATGTTGGTACTTTTTGTATGGTTGTACCTTTGTTGTCATTCTTGGTCGGAGTTACTTCTCTATCACCTCTTAGCATGGGGGTGGTCGGGTGGAACGTGCTCCGCACACCGTTGGGTTCCCCATCAGCGTTCGTGGCTTCAGTCTCATCCAGTTGAAGATTTATTCCACTTGATCTCCTTGTATTTTGATAAGCTTGTATATTGTATTCATCCCACATGTTTGGGATTCATGATGTAACTATATTGATGATGTAAAGTTTAAAAGATGTTGTAATCTACTTTATAACTTTATTTGGCTATGTAATTTCTTATGGGTTTATCTTATGTTGGACTCTATGTATGTATCTATCTTATGTTGTCAATTATAGTTCCATTTGATATCTTATGAGATGATGTTTAGTAATGTCTATTTTCGATGTGACCTCGTGGGCCCCAAAGGACATAGTTGTTTACGTGTTTGTGTTTAAATGGAATGAAGTATATGTGTATGTATATGATCATTTAATATTGGTATGATGATTATTTATGTTTCTTTAAAATATATATATATATATATATATATATATATATATATATATATATATATATATATATATATATATATATATATATATATATATATATTTGCATCTTTTGTTGTTTGTTCTTTGGGGCTTGCACGGCGGGTGTTACACAGAGCATGCATGAATAAGATGTTAGTCTTAGATGTGGCACCACTTCCTCCAAAAACCCTTAGAAAAATAATATTTAAAGAAGAGATGGGTGGAAAAATCATCACTAACAATATGGGAAACATATTTAAAAGGACCATGAAATTATCTCTTATGTTGATCCAAGTAAGATATTTATTTCAGCCTAATAACTAGAGAAATAAATTATATCTACTACAACAAAATTTATTATAGACCTTTTTTGCACAATGGCAAGCCTTTGTATTTTTTTTAATGGCCTAAGATTTGGTACCTATGAGAAGTAAAATAAATTTCTTGAGAACCATATCCCTAAACAAGAGTATCAACCTCATCCAAAGAACATTATTTCTCAACTAGAATAGAAGATAGGGTTCCTTAAGTTCCTAGATCTCCTCCCAAACAAATATAACTAAGATCCTTCTAAAAATAAATATTATATTCTCCCACCAAATGAGAAACCTTAAATTCTAGCATTTTGGGCCAACCAAAAAAAGAAGAAGAAGATATTAGTCTAAAGGAGTAGATGGGAATAAGTCAAAAGAATCATGGGTTAAGAATCCCATGAAATCGACCAGAAAGAGCATTGTTACAAAAATTTACAAAAAAACTATCCTTCTTATAAAATAAAGTATCTTTCTTGAGAGTATTCCAAATCATAGTCTTTCTCAATCAAAACTATTCTTGAAACTTTAGTAACAACAATACCACATAAATAATTGGGTAAAATTATGAACCATGTCACATTTTTATAAAGGGATTAGACAACAAAAATAAAAATTCTCAATTCCAGCAACACAAAAGTGGTCTTTATTTTTTTAATTTCAAAATGATGTAAACTAATGAAATGTATAACTCTTGATAAAGTTTATACCTATAATTTTTCAAAAAAATTCAAAATAGTTTTCATATATATTTTTTATAAATTTAAGAGAAGATTTTGGATTTCTAAACATTTCAAGAAAAAGTAGTGTTGAATTTGATGCATAGACCGCTATTGTTGCACCAACAAATCGACTTGTTAATGCCCAATACAACCACCATAGTTAATGAATCGATGGGAGGCAGTTAAGCCATGTCATGAACCCACGCTATGCTACACAAAACAAGGAGACCGAGGGTGCACACCTTGCAACAATCCCCCCAGTGCAAGTGAGGGGTTCAAACTCGTGACCCAAGCTCTGATACCAATTATTGCACAAACAATTGCCGTTGCACCAAAAGATTACATATTAATGCTTGATACAACCACTAGAGTTAATGAATCCACAAGAGGTGGTTAAGCCATGTCACAAACTTGAGTGTTGCATTGGACAACATAAGATGACCAAGGGTGCATACCTTGCAATAGAATTTTCATCAATAAAAAATAGAAAAAAACTTTTTTTTCTCCTTTTTTTTCAAAATAGACAACAATATCTAGTGGATGTAAAAATACAATAAAATTGATATGTATTTTATTTGTAATAACATGTTAAAGTTGAATGTACCATAATTTGATATTTTTTATTTGATGTCAAATAAAAAATCAAATTATACCCTTTTAAAGAAGGGAATGTGTAGGATCATCATAGAAAAAACAGACCCTTAAGTGGTGAAAAATTCAAAAAAATCAGAGTTAGGAAACTTTTCATAAAAATTTGAATAAGTTATCTATATTATTTCAAAAATATGTAAGAATAGAATCTATAGAAAATTGAATGTAGTTTCTAAAATACTAGGTTTATTTAAAGAAAAAAAATCTATTTGGTGAAAATTTGAAATTTCAATGCAATAGTACTTGAATTTCAGGGAAAAAATAAGTAGGTGTCTGTCTGACCACCCTAACCCCAGTAAAATCATAATATTTTTAATAATATTTTAGATATAAGTAGAGGACTCATGTCTTGATGTGATGCATATGTTTTTATAATTTTTTTCAAAGTCAATAAATAATTATGAATTTTTTATTACAACTTTTAAAAAATATAAAAAACTCGCATGTCTGACCACTTTAACTTGGTTAAAACTTCATGAAATTCAATTTTATTTTTTTAATCCTATAGTATGTGAAGCATAGAATATGATGCATGTTTCAGATTCAAAAAATGTGATACCATTTTAAAGCTATAGATGTTTTTCAATCAACCTATAAATCATGACTTTAATCGTAATTCAAATAGAAAATGAATAATAATTATTTATTAAATTCAAATTAAAGCATAATTTATATTGGTGGAAAGCTGAGAATCTCCTTTAAAAATCCTTTTCGTTTCAATCAATTTTGGGTAAAAATAAGTCAACCACATACCATACACATACCCATCATATCACCACTTTTTGGCCCATCATGATCCTGCACATACCCAGAAGATTCTCTCTAGTGCACCATGTATATTTTTTTAAATTGATAATCAATTATTAATATAAAAGTTTGAGTACATCATTGATCATATCAGAGATTACCCCTACCTCATGGGGTACAAAATGGATGCAGAAAAACAAGATATCAGACATATTTATGCAATTATGAACCAACCAAAAATATAGAAGCTCATAATTTACATATCATTTGCTATTGTTTATCATTCTTTTCCTTGTGAACCTATTCACTATTATAGTTCTTGCTAAGCTTAATGGAATCAAATCCTAGAAAGGCACTGATTAGGGGGGGAATTCTTTTCTAGTCACTATTGTCAAAGTTATTAGCAGTGAATTATAAATATTTGGCCTACTTGTCCTTGTCCAACTCATATTGGTACAACTTGGAATACTTTTTCTAAAAGGTCTCAAGCATTGCATAGGAAGGTGAACCAACACTCAACATGTGTGATCATCTCGACCCTGTATATCTCATGTTTTATGTAGCCTTGGTTTTCTAATTGGTACATGGTCTTCCTTACTCTTATCCTTTTGAATCTTGTAATTGTTTCTGTGATCTTTTGGTCTAGGTTTGGTGGGTACTTGTGTGTGTTAGGGTTTTTACCTAGTCTTCACTTTCTCATGTCTCCTAACTAATCCATAGGTATCTTGAAGGCGCTACCATGATCTTGATCACAAATGTATTAATTGCATCTATGTGGGAGTTTATGGGTGAGAGGTTTTCTTCTAGAGGGGAGTGTGAGAATCGACAGAATGAAGATCCAAAAACACTTTATAAACAGTGGAGAAGAAGGCTTGTCAAGGGGAAGTGTCATAGTAGGAGCCAAAGAAGGAGGTAAGGACCTCATCTTGCCTCAAGTCCTTAGAATCGACACTAAAGAGGAAATACAAAGAGAAGTTAAAAAGGAAGAGGATAGGTAAAAAAATATTGCTATTTTCTTTACTTGTCTAGATGCTAATAATCTACTAGCAATAAATTCTTTGATAACTAGTTACTGAATGTATGGGGAAAAAACATAGGGTTCATTACTCATTTTGTAGAATGATATAGAAGGGCTTGTTTGTGATCTTTTTAAAGACTAATACTATGTAAAAGAGAGTGCTTGAAAAGGATTACTAGAATATACGAAAGTCTTTGTCTAGAGCCATCTCGTGGTCTCTAGACTCATCTCATGAAGAGATTATGTTCTATTATGTGCCTATATGGTTAAATATTAAAGGAGTTTCCCCCCAAGTCTAGAAATTTCTTCCCCAATTGTTAAAGTCAGCGGGGAAATTTCTACAAGTTGAAGAGGCTCACTCCTCCCTCTCCCACCTAGATGCCCAAATTTTAATCACACTCCATATTGGTGTTTAAATTCTAGATTCTCTTGAATTTTTGTAGGAATTAAGGTCATATGGTGTGGTTTTGAAGCTCTTGATGGTCTCAATTCATGATTCCTTTGTAAGTGGGATGGTCATCAAAAAAGAAATTTTCCAAAGATTAAGAGAAACCCTAGCTCTAGGGTTGCATTTGAAAATGAGACTGGAAATAAAAATCCTAAAGCCCCAAACCGAGACAAGGGAGGTAACCATAATAGCCCCAAGAACCATGGGGTTGAAACTACTATAGAGATTAACATGGGAGAGGAAAACCTAGAATTAATCCAAACTAGTGCTATTTTAGAAAATATGGTCCAATTAAAAGGAAATAGTAACAAGCTAGAAGGTTTCATCCTTCCCTTGGAGGATAACCTCAATCTATTCCCTAAAAAGGGTGTGGATGTCAACAATATTGATATCCAAGGTGGTGAGATGATAATAAAAAACAAAAAGAATAATTTTCAAGAGATTGTTTTAGACAAGCTTAAGTAATAGATAAGAAAAAGGAAAATAGACAAAGCTACCCTACCCCCAGACTCCCCTGAGACTAGGGAAAGATTTGACCCAAAAAGATTAACCTTACAAATGAACAAAGAAAAATAAAATTGGGATCTTAACATCTATAATCCTCTCTTTCAAGAGGATAAGGGAACCCTAAATCCTAGAAGTAGATCTACAAGAAAAGAAGATGATGATAGTAAAAGGAAGAATGTGAGTAGAAGTGATAGTAGCAAAAATCCCATAAAGAAAGGAAAGGGTGATAATTTACCCACATGTTTTGACAAATTGTATAATGGTAAGAAAAACCTAAATCCTCCAAACTAAATGGACATGAATTGTGTAAGCTAGAATGTAATAGGATTGAAATCCCAAATAGGAAATATGTGATAAGGGCTTTGTGCAATGAAAAAAATACCTAGACTACCTAATGTTGCAAGAGGTGAAATTCATTGGGTTTAAATTAGAATATAATCTAAATTTCATTTAGAATGGTGCCTGCATTTTCCACTCCAATCATGATTGAGGGAAAAGGGGCAATGCAATTCTCCTTAGCCCAAATTGGAATAATCTTATTACTAGTTCGGGGAACTCTCCCTACAATAGATGCCTTTGGGTGATAGTTGAAAACAAGGATTACAAATTTTTTCTTTTTTTTACTTATGCTCCTAATTACTATAGGGATAGAATTGAAGTATGGAAATGGATATACTCCAACCTCCCTAGATTTCCCTACATCTTTGGTGGAGACTTTAACATGGTGGAAAGTAGGGAGGACAAAAAAATGAGGATCTATTTGGTCTTGGAAAGGAAGTGAATATTTTTTATTGTCTAAAATGAAAAAATCTCTTAAACTCTATGACCCCTTGGAAGGAAAAAAGAAAGAGATCAAACGTATTTGGTTCAGTTGGTACAATAATCAAATGGGAAAAAACAAAATCTATTGCAGATTGGATAGATTTTATGCCAATGATGATGTATTTGTTTTGAATCAAAAGACAACTCAAACTATGTTAAGTTTGACCCTAGAAATATGTTAGACTATTATCTAATTGAGGTCAAAATCATTATCAAAAATAACCTAGATGCTAATAAGATAAGGAAATTTTGTCTATTTAAAATGAACACTAAGCTTCTTAAGGAGGTGAACTATCTTTCTAACATTCTTACTCTTAGGTTCATAAACAAAAGAATATTTGCCTAGGCATTTGCAATTGATTATTATAATAGATTAAAGATGGGCATTCAATCCTTCTTGTAGAAAATAAGGAATAAGATGGAAATTGATAGGGTGATCCCACAATAGTGGTTTACAATTTTTGGCCAAACTCGACACTGATTTTTTTTAAACTAAATCTTCACATTTTGGCACCTATAGCGGTTAAACCGTGAGGAATTTGAAGATGATACAAACTAGAGTCTCGTCACATTATGTCTGCAGATTCTAAAAATATTTTTTTCAAAATTTTTGGAATCATATTACACTTCTTTTTCCATCTCCCACTAAAACTAGTTTTTTTTCAAAAAATGACATTTTTACAAAGTGATGCACATCGTATAATGCATAAATTTTTTTCCTTGAAGGATAAAATTATAATTCTTTCTAATTTAGAGTTGTAACTCCAATATCTAGTACTTCCACTTTGTTAGATAGTTTTTTATTGAATATTTTTTCTTTAATCAAGTTTGAAAGTCAAACCAATTACAATTTAGACATAACGCGACCATATAATGCATAACTTTTATTGTATGTATCCAAATTATTTTTCTTTTTTTTTTGGATCAAGGACTCCAATATCTGGTGTACTCATATTTTTCAATTTTTTTTGATAATCTTCTATTTTTCCACATGTGCAGAATAGAGAGTTTCATTTTCGGTGAAAAACCTATATTTAATAAAACTTAAAATATATATATATATATATATATATATAATAAAATCAAAACATATTCAAATTATATTCATTGGATAGCTCATTTTAAGGGAAACCTGATACCAGCTTGGGTTTTAAAATCCCCTTCATTTCATTCTCAAATTGAGTTTTGAAGTGCAAAATTTTGAGCAATTTTGGTGCCTAAGAGGGTGGAGGTGAAAAAAGGGGGTTTGGTCAAACTTATGTTTGGTTGAACAAAAATAAAATGTTCGGCCAATGGGGGTTTGACCGGCGTAATGCTTGATTGAAGGGTGTGCAGGATCATCATGGAAAAAGTAGGCCCTTAAGTGGCAAAAATTCTGTAGAAAAATCGACTTAGGCAACTTGACATAAAAATTTAAATAAGTTATCTATATTATTTCAAAAAATATGTAAGAATAGAATTTAGAAGTAAATTGAATGTAGTTTCTAAACTACTAGGTTTGTTTAAAAAAAAAAAATCTATCTAGTGAAAATTTGAAATCTTTAATGGAGTGGTAATTTAAATTTTAGGGAAAAATAAGAAGTAGGTGTCTGTCTCAATTTCACCCTAACCACAATAAAATGATAATATTTTTTTATAAGATTTTATATAAGTAGATGACTCATGCCCCGATGTGATGCATATTTTTTGTAATTTTTTTCAAGTAAATAATTAATTATGATTTTCTTATTACAATTTTTTAAAAAATATAAAAACTCGTATGTCTAACCACCTTAACTTGGTCAAAACTTCATGAAATTCATTTTTCTTTTTTAATCCTATATTATGTGAAGCATAGAATGTGACACATGTTTTAGATTCAAAAAATGTGATACCGTTTGAAAGCTATAGATATTTTTCAATCAGCCTATCATTCAGGACTTTAGTTGTAATTGGAATAGAAAATGAATAATAATTACTTACTAAATTCAAAGTAAGGCATAATTTATATCTTTGAAAAGTTGAGAATCTCCTTTAAAAACCCTTTTCGTTTCATCAATTTTGGGTAAAAAAATAGTCGTCAGCCACATACCCATCATATTGCCACTTTTTGGCCCATCATGATCCTACACATACCCTGAACCCATTTTACATATAATAAAAAAATAGATTTAAAGGGGGTTCGGTCGAGCATGCTAAAGGTGTTCGGTTGAACTCCCTCTATTAAATATGTATTTCTTTGTTTTGCCCATTGTATTTTATAATATTTAATATTAATATAAATGAAAATTATATTCTTTTTAAATTATAATATATAATATACTTATTATTACAATATGTAATAATAATTATATATTATTATTATAATATATTTTAATAATTATATTATTATTATAATATATTATAATATATAACTATTATTATAATATTAAAAGTATATAATTAAAAACTATATATATTAGAAATGGTTGATGAGCATTTTGGGATGAGTTTTGGGTTGGGTAGTTTTCTTGAGTGCAAGAATGATTCAAACAAAAGGTTTTTTTGAGATCTCATCTAATAATATTGGAATGGCACAGCCTTGTTTCATTGCCCCTCAACCAAAGTCTAATATGAATGAACATCTACAACTCAACATCCAAGCTCTCCTTGATGCTGGTAGGTGTTCTCTTCAACTAGAAATCATAAAAACATGGGTATTGATGTGGAAATGCATATTAATTTGATTTTCTTAGGGGAATGTTTTTTGTTTATTGATATAAGTAAATATATATTTATGATGGGAATTGTTAGACAAACAAGTAGCTTGGAAGGAAAAGGAGTCATGTTTGGCAGCAACGGTGGAGAGCCTTAACTTCGGATCTACAAAGAGATGAAGAGCATGAGAGAAAGTCCAAAGGTAGTGACAACATGGAAGGGAATGAATCTGGTGATGAGCAAGAAGATAACCATCCCAAAAAAGAAGCGTTATCACATGCATACTCCTTAAAAGATTCAAGTTAATGGAAGCGTATGCCCTTTTTTCACTAAACAATTCAATACTTGTCATAAGTTGAGAATTGAATTGTTTATGACTTTATTACTATTTTGGGTTTGCTACAGGCTTTTCAAAGAGTGCCCTCATGTAGATGAGAAGAAAACACAGCTTCTGAGTAAGCAATTGGGGCTTGCACCATGCTAGATTAGGTTTTGGTTCCAAAATCGGTGAAGCCAAATGAAAGTATGTCTAGGGTTTAACAAAATGACCAAAAATTTGTGGTAATCTTGCAAAATTGATGAATTTTAGAGTTTCATGCTTTATTACTTAATTTTTTCTAATCATGGATTTTCAAATCTTGGATTTTCAGGCTCAACACGAGTGTCATGAAAACACTCTCCTCAGGTAGGATAATGAGAAGCTTTTCTTGGAGAACATGGAAATTAAAGAAGCCATGAGAAATCCCATATGCACAACCTACAGAGCACCTGTTGTTATTGCAGAAGTCAGTCTTCAAGAGAAGCAATTGTGTAATGAGAATATTCGGTTGAAAGATGACGTCAGTTTGCATAGCCTAACTAATTTGATGATGCATATTCCAAATTTTTGTATTCTCAAAATTTAAATTGTGGTTAAAAGGATTATGAGTCACTCCTTTTTTAGTTGTTCCTATTCTGATTCTAATGTATTTATAGCCCTACGAACCTCCTAGATTTTATTTTCTTTAGAAATCTTTTTAGTGCTATGATTTTCCCACAATGATGAAATTGCTTGATATTGTATACTGTATAATATTTAGAGACCCAAAAGGTTATTTTATTTTGATGCTTAAAATCACCTGAGCAATGAAGTGGAAAATTCGTTAGCTTTGTGCTTATGGGTATTCTTTAACTATTCTTACATTTTTTTTAATGGGCCTGCATGGATTTTTTTAGTTGGAGAGAATGGTAGGTATTGCTAGAAAATTTTACAGAAGGCCCATATCATTGAATTGAGAGAGATGTGGAGGGAGTGGGAGAAGAAGTGTGGAGTGGGGAGGAGAAGTGGGAAGAATAAAGGTAGAAATTTAAAGGGTTTAGGGTTTAGGGTTAGGAGTAGAGGAGAAGGAGAAGTGGGAGGGAGGGCAGAGAGGAGTGGAAAGGAGAATCAAAATCCTCGGATCAAATCAGAAATCAGGCAATCGGATCCAGAGGTCAAATCAGCATCAATCCGGCGACTAAAAATCAGGCGTCAAAAATCAGGATCGATCAAAATCAAATCAGATCGACAAATCAAAAGTCAGGTCAGGTCCGGATCAAATCAAAATCGACAAAAATCAGGCATCAAATCAAAAACTAGAGAGGGGGTAGGAGGGAGAGACTTGAGAGAGAGAGAGGGGGAGTGGGAGAAGAGATAAAGGGTAGAGAATTTTGGCGTTTAGGGTTTTAAGGGTTAAGAATTTGAGGAGAGGAAAGAAGTGGTTAGGAGGAATAATTTACCTAAAGAAGGGAGTAAGAAAGAATGATAGAAAGTGCATGAATTACAAGGGTTTAGGAGGTTAGTTTATTTTTATTTACATTGAGTTACTCATTTTACCATATGTGTTTTATGTTTTTAATTGAATAATGAAATTTAAAATTTACATAATTTCATAAGGGCAATTCGATGGAACAAATTATATAAGTTGTATATAATTGTATATAAGATTCTTGAAGTTAAGAATTCCATGAAACAAATATAAGTTGTATATAATTGTAATTTAGGAAAAAATATTTTAAAAAGCTTTACTAGGTTTCAAATAAGGATTGAAAGCATATATATGGGTTTACATGCAACCAAAAAAAGTGAGACATGATGCTATCAAATATGCTTGAACTTAATAATTTTCCATGGAACAAATATGTACATATAATTGTAATTTACACAAAATGATTTACAACTACATGTACAAGTTACTATAAGTTCTCATTTGAACATGTATAGGGTTACAAGTGAACTTGAAAACCATGGATATAATCTAAGTCAAAGATTCTGGTTTAGCCCGCTCTTCAATAACATGTAGAATTTTTTGATGATCATCACTTATCTAGTCTCCATTTTCTTTAGCCACATGCATGTGGAACTGCATGAAGATGGAGGGCAGTAGTAATTATTAAGTAACTATATTGATATACCTTGTTATCAAGTTGATAGTCAACAAAATGAATCCCATGCTGAACAAATTTGACTTGTTTTAGATATGCCCCTTGCACTACAATAGAACTTGAATGGTAAACATGAACCTAAGGTAAGACATGTGAACGTGTGCAACATTTTCGTGCTCTTGGTTTGTACAATATATATTTAATTTTTATAATGTAATGTGCACATGTGAATACAATGTATATAAAATTTTAAATTCGAACTCACCTGTGGGAAATGACATTCCATCACTTGTTTCAGGTTTTGTTAGCTTATTCCTCTCTTCTATACAATGCAATAAATAACATATAACACCTTCAATGTTTTTAGGCTCTGCTATGACTACAAAAACATCTCCTATACACCAAATTTACACAAAAAAATTCTAAAAATATTAGAAATGTCTCTAAAGATCATTAACTATATATATATATATATATATATATATATATATATATATATATATATCTAATATTTAAATTATCAAAAACTTACACATGTACCTTTTCTAACCAATCCTGAAATATGGTTATAATCAATTGAAATCAAAGGAGTTTCTTCAAATATTTCTTCCCTATTTTCATCATATGTTTCTAAAACAACTAGTGGCATCATATTCCATTTACAAAAATATCCAAGTTCTTGATTGTTGCATGCATACTCAGAGTTTCCCTCAATGCACTTAGTGCAAAAAACATGAGTAATCCCTTGTGTCTAATGTCCATCCATGACAACTATTTGAACTCCTAACACAATGCAAAGATCTTGTTTTTTCTACCCTTTTGCACCCATGCATCGATCTTCTATCCACACCTAGATACATGTACAAAAAAAATCTTATGTGAACAAATATGTATATATATATATATTAAATTTAAATAAATTCAAATTTTTGATTTAATGTAATTTATACATACCCGATATCCCCCAAAACACTCTGTGTGGAATGTATCGATTTATTCTTGAAGATGTGCCAACCACATTTGATGTAAAGTGTTTCTTGCACCATTCAAAAACCTCATGTACATTGTGTAGATGGTCTTCTAGATAACTCATTTGATGCTTTCTTAAAGCTTGTTTGATGCACGCTCCTGCTCCATCATGCTCACCCTTTCCATGCCCACTCTAAAAAGAACTCCAAACATGTGGTATTTTGTAGATTTTATGATATCTACAAAGTGCATAGAATGGCCATGAAGATTTGAATTGTGTCACACATCCATCTGATCATACAAAAAGATTTTCAAATTTTACACCCCTACTTCTGAAATTCTCAAAAAATATTGTAAAGCAATGTTGGACAAAAAGTGTGTCATGCTCTTTATCATCACTAATATAAAAGTGATATTCTTTCTTAATGGATCATTCTACATCTGTACTCTCAACACCATCCAATTCTAATTGTGCATGTCGATAACACACATGAACCATAATAGTGATCTGCTTTGAAAAGTAATACTCTGATTGAATCTCCTTTTGATGGAAAAAGGAGTAATTTTCTACAAAGTCAACTACTAATAGAACTGTTCCACGTGGAAAAGTATCTCTCAATGTTTGGAATTTTTGTGCTTGCCACTTAGCAAAAAGGAATGTTGTATGTATGGTCGTATCAATTTTTGAAAATCTTCTGTAAATTTTCCAATGGGAATCTCCTCTTCTACATAGTTCAACCTTGTGGATTCTTTCCCAAATTTTTTTTGCAACTTTACATACTTGTACCTATGTGAGTAAAATATGTGAATAAGTAATAAACCACACAATCAATGAAACATTACATTAAAGAGAATCCAAATAAAAATCTAATCAAATTGAAACAAATAAAATCTCTAAAAACAATACTTACCTCTTGATATTTGTCTTTGTTAGATCAGTATCCTCAATTCTTGAAGGAAATTTAGCCAAATTTCCACATCTCACAAATTCCTTTTATGCAGTTTATTTGAGGTCCATTATCATGATCACATAATATAGACTTTATGAACAAACTTGCTTGTTTAGGAGGTTCATTTTGAAACCCACATCTTTCTTCTCTCATCTTTCGAAACACCTGATAGTAGAGATTAAATTCAATATGACAACAACAACAACAAGTTTCAAAAAACTTGTTTATCTTCACATAATATGGCTTTAACCATTGAAACATTTTTTTCCCAATCTTTATATGAGGATATGCATTACAAAAGTTCATATACATCTCAAATTGTGTTATGTCTAGCCAATGTTTGACATGATTTTCATAAATACTAGGTCTAATCATGTGTCTCATAACATCTCTAGTATTTGATGATGGACGAGTCTGATCATGCCAAAAACCTGAGACTAAGTTCCTAACAACATCTTCAATCCTATCAGAATGGGGAACTCTACACATAATTGCTAAATTTCCTTCTAAACTCTCATCCAAAAACTTTCTCTTTTTCTCATATTTAATTAATGTAGTTCTACTCTAACCAATTTCAATTGAAAGTGCAGACATTTTTATTTTTCTTTCTATATCTTGATGTGCAGTAGATGTCAACATCACCATTCTTGTAGTGGCCTTATCCACCAATCGATATCCTTTCCCAATGGAATCTAAACCCTTTTTAACATTTTGAACAATATCATTTTGTAATCCCATGTGTTTCTTCTTATTTGATGCCAAATGTACACCCAACAATTGTAATGACTCTTTGAGCTCATCATGAAGAAGTAAATGTGATCACAATTGGGTTTTTTCAAGTGTATCAAGATTATTGAAATGATGATTGATTATTCCATTTATAGATTTAGTCATTTACCTCTTTCTCTTATTATAAGGCTGGTTGGCATAACATTTCAGTTTCTCCATATCCATTTCAAGTAAATGATCTAAATTTCTATGAGAAATTTGTTTCCTCACCTTTTTAGCTAGTTTTGTATGCTCATCCATACCAGTAGGAGGAAGTGATCCTGACCCCTCTCCAAAATGCATTGTTTGAACTTGTGCCTCCTCCCTATCTTCAATGACCATGTGTTCTTGAGCGGATTCACTTGATCCGATGTCTAGATTTGGCTTGACTTGAGCATGAGAACTTCCTACTTGTTGAGCCCTTCCTACATGTCACAAAATATTTTGAAAACAAAAGTGAGAGATGATGTTATATAAGTGAAGTTTATGTATGCAAGCAAACAAAGTGATAAGACATGATGCTATAAGTGAGAGAAGTTTCTGCTAGGTTTATATGCTCATCCATACTAGTAGAAGGAAGTGATATTGACCCCTCTCCAACAAGCATTGTTTGAACTTGGGTCTCCTCCCTAACTTCAAGGTCCATGTGTTCTTCAGTGGATTTGTTTGATCCAATAACTAGATTTGGCTCAACTCTAGCTTGAGAAATTCTTGCTTGTTGTTTGAATTTACATGCAAGCAAAGAAAGTGAGAGACTATGAGTTATCTAAGTGGAGTTGTAACAAATAAAATCAAAGATTCTTGAACTTAAGAATTCTATGGAACAAAAGAAATTGGAAAGAGATGATAAAGAATTTAGGGAATGTCTATGCAAGATGACTATTGGAAATATATTTATAATCAAAACAAATTTATGTGTTAATAAAATTCCTAAACACACACTTGAGAGAGAGGGAGAGAAGAAACAAGCATGTACCTTGTTTATTTCTATGATAATTTTCCAAGTTTTGTTCACACCTCTTTTGTTCTTCTTCTTTTGACAATTTTCGTTGAGATGCATTTTTTCTTTTTCTATGTTGTCCCATTTTCTTCAACTTAAAGATGATTCAAAACAAATCCTCTACCAACTTAGTTAAATTATCCTCCAAAATTTTCCTTGATTGATAAAAATGAAAAGTTATCTCTCCAATATTTGCCTCCCTGATAAATGTGCAAAAACCTCTTCTCCAAAATCTACGCTCCAAGTGATATAAATGAGAATTAATCTTGCAATTTGATATCTAGAATAATGAAAAAATGAGCTTCTATTTATATGCAAATGGGATGGGAAAAAAATTATTCTAGTGTACATGGAATAACTAGATCCTAGTTTAAATGAATCAAGTAGTAAACAAACAAGTTATTTCATTGTGGAGTTTGTTGTTATTTAATGCATAGGCATGCACAACATATCTAGTAATTTTAGAATTATGTTAAACTGTCAAAAATGTATAATAGAGGTATAATTTGAATTGAATTTTCTTAATTATGTTTGAATTGAATTTCAAGTTACTTGTCAAAAATGTATAATAGAGGTATAATTTGAATTGAATTTCAAGTTACTTTTCAAAAAGATTATATTTTGTTCTCAACTCAATGGTTCATGTTGCTTAATTCATTTAAAAAAAAAAAATTATTGTGATCAACATGAATGAACTTAATTATAAAGTGGCATTGATTTCCTAAACTTCTACTAGAGATCAAATGTATATTGAATATAAGGAAATGTAAGTTGTAAGAAATCATCAGATAAGCAAACATGTATGTATATTGAATATTTAAAGCAATTGCATACATATATCCTTTGTAAACATGTAACCATAAGCAAACACATGTACATACATGTAAAGAGATTCAATGTATATTTACATAACACATGTTATAAGAAAAGAGGAAAATGTATGTATATATCATATAATAAAATGTATGTACAAGGTACATGCAGGATCATCATGGAAAAAACAGGCCCTTAAGTGGCAAAAAATTCAGAAAAATCAGAGTTAGGTAACTTGACATGAAACTTTGAATAAGTTATCTATATTATTTCAAAAATATGTAAGAATAGAATATGTAGAAAATTGAATGTAGTTTCTAAACTAATAGTTTTATTTAAAAAAAAAAGGTCTATTTGGTAAAAATTTGAAATTTCAATGCAGTAGTTCTTAAATTTCATGGAAAAAATAAGAAGTAGGTGTCTGTCTGACCACCCTAACCACAATAAAATGATAATAATTTTTTATAATATTTTAGATATAAGTGGAGGACTCATGTCCTGATGTGATACATATTTTTTTGTAAATTTTTTCCAATTAAATAATTAATTATGAATTTTTATTACAACTTTTAAAAAATATAAAAACTCGTATGTCTGACCACCTTAACTTGGTCAAAAATTCATGAAATTCAATTTATTTATTTATAATCCTATAGTATGCAAATCATATAATGTGACACATGTTTCAGTTCAAAAAATGTGATATTGTTTGAAAGCTATAGATGTTTTTCAATCAGCCTGTCAATCAGGACTTTACTCATAATTAAAATAGAAAATGAATAATAATTATTTATTAAATTCAAAGTGAAGCATAATTTATATTGGTGTAAAGCTGAGAATCTCCTTTAAAAACTCTTTTCATTTCATCAATTTTGGGTATAAAAAAAGTCATCAGCCACATACCCTACAAATACCCATCATATTGCCACTTTTTGGCCCATCATGATCCTGCACATACCCTACATATCATATAAAAAAATGTAAATTAGAGATCATCAAATGTTGAATACTAAAGATCAACAAATAAGAAAATGTATGTATATCATATAAGAAAATGTATGTATATCATATAAGAAAATGTAAGTTAGAGATCATCAAATATCAAATACTAAAGACCATATAAGCAAATAAATGTAGTAAAGATCATAAATCTAGTGTCCAGGGCCTAATATGAATGTCGAATCCTAGTCAAATGACCATCTGAATGAGAAAGGTCCTGCTCTTATGGATGTGCTGAGCCCTACAAATAAAATTGCGTATAAAATGTGTTAAATACATATAATTTATATTAAATAAATTTTATGAAAGTTATTTTAAATGAACTTGTATTTTTAAATATCTATCTAGATCTATGCATGCATAAATATTGCATGTACATATACACATGTATATATAAAAAATTAAAACCCACATGTCCACAGGTAGCAGATTCATCCACAAAGTCACATCAATCATGTACATGATCTGGACCAAGGCTAGGAGTGACATGAGGTATGTCCACCTGTAACAATATATATACATATATATCAACTTGCATGAATATCTAGTTAAAACAAAAATTTAAAAATAATTAAAAAAGAATTGAAACATGCACATGCACATATACATGCACATCATCTGATATCAGATGACTTAAGTCCTATGAAACAGTCACCTCCACCATATCCACCAAATGGTGAAGTGACGAACCAACATCTACATCCATCCAATCTATCCCATGTCGTGCCAAAAATGATGAATGTAGAGGACTATGAAGGTGAGATGGCATCAACGATGATGAACTAGAACCAATCAACATATCAATAAAACCCATAGTCTGTGCAACTACCAAATGAACTGTAGGTGGATCTTGATGCGCACTAGTGCTCAACTGAGAGTGATGGGATCCTGAACCTGAACATAATCTATGTGCCACATGATATTTGACATGCTCTATACTGATCCCATAGTCTGATGCAATGTGGGCATATGCCTCCAGGAGGTCCTTAGCCAAACAATGTAGAGTCCTGTGTGCCATATCACCTATAAGTGCATCAAACTATGTAGGAGTAGGGATGTCAGCCACTGTAAAAGGATCCATGGTGGTCTAATGTGCTAAAAACGGCGTCAATCGGGAAAATCTAGATATCAAATACTAACCTACACGATCATCAAATATCCTAGTGGTGGTAGCCGCAATGTCACCTACAATGTCAATTGCTTCCGTTTGGGAAGCAACGACAACCTCATCTGCTATGGGGGCTAAAGCTGGGGTGAGAGAAGGAGACCTCTCGCCAACTAATTCCCTAAACACTAGGGATGGTCTATCTACTCGACGATAGGTGGGCCTATCGGAAATCCTGCCACACCCCTAACCAACATATGGTGGAATGTCCAGGTAGTGAACTTTGAGGCCCAAATGGACCTCAACATACTGTAGGAGCAAAGCTCTAAATCACCCAAGAACACAACCTACAAAACCAACCCTCACATCTGAGAGAAATAATCACAAAATAATGTGATAAGCTTAATTAAAGATAAGATGATTGAATAATCATGTACATAGAAGCCTATTAAATAGGCAAGAAATGTGGCAAACAAACTCATTGTCATAAAACAAGATTAGTCATGAGTGAAACTACCTGAGACAAATATTAACAAATATTAAATATATGTGTCCTAAGTTAAGCTTAAGACAATGTGTAAAAAGTAAAAACCTATTTACACCAACACATACAACTGCTGAACAAAATA